>VYZS01095729.1:0-11971 GCA_013400695.1 Neodrepanis coruscans | reverse complement strand
GAGCACACACGCCCATCTGGCAATCTAAGAAAACACATTTTGTACTTTTTTTTATTAGTCCTGCCTTGCTGCATTAAAGAGCTGGAATGAATGTTCACCTGAGAGAAAGTTTTCTTTTCTTCTCTTAGTGTTAACCCTTACCTTTAGTAAGCCCTACTCTGTACTCGGAGACAAGGGTGTGATTCCCTCCTATTGTTAGTGGAATGGAAGGACCATGTTCAGTTCCTTTGTTGCAATGCATTTCTGTTGTCATTAGCAAGATCTCGGGCTATCAGCTGCCTCTTAATCCTGACACAGTGATGTGAATGAGCTCTTATACTGCACAGAGTTCTTGGGGTATGGGCCGTGGCTCAAACTGCAGAATCACAGCCTTAGGGAAATGGTGCAGTGTTAATATGCAGCCTTGGGATTTGGAAGACCCGGGTTTTTTCTTCCCCTTGTCATTTACACTGTGACCTTGCAGATCCATCTGGCATCTCAGTTTATCTCTCTGTTTTCAACAGTGTTGTGAGACTCTGCTGCTAGAATGTGGGCTCAGTGATACTTATCATGGGATGCACCTTAGAAAAGGAATTGAGTCCTGTCTTCGAAGAGTACTCAATAAATACTAGAAGAGAAATAAAAGGGAGTTATAGCTCTTTTAATAAAGGCATTACTTCAAGAAAATAGTACTAACAAAAAATAACAGATGTAATATTTCTTTCTTCAGTATCCACCTCCTCATAATGTGGTGTTCAGCTGTCAGTTTCTGAAAGATAATTTTCATAGTGCTTTCCATACTATTGGGATTTATTTAGATGCTGCAATATTTCTAGGTAGGACTTAATAGTCTAGGGGGTGGTATCCCATTTTCATGCCTGGGTTTGGAACTATGCGTAATTTAGGAAAAAAGCCAAAATGAACCCAAGTAGTGAATGTGTCTGTTAGATGGCTTAAGGAATAGTTGCCAGCACAGATACCTTCTGCAGAGCTTGTTTTGTATTGGGAGCTAAGTGAGTTTACTAATTGCTGTTTTGAAGTGGAATTACTTGCTGGTATATTTTTCTTGTGCTGTCAAATTCTCAGGACCTTACTGTGATGCTTCTGTAAAAAGTCCATCTAAGGTCTTTCCATGCATATACATAATGTTTGTGAAGGACCTGAGAATGGACTGAAGCAGCCCACATCAAACCCTTTGAAACCAACGCGTGTGATTGCCGCTCCTCTGTCCTAGATTCTCCTGGGCAATTGAAAGTGTGTGTGAGTGTCTAGGGCTGAGAGGGGAAAGGTATATTTTTGGCCCTGTCTTTATTGCAGCAGAAAAGTGCTGTTCATGTACTAGAGTGAAGAAACCCTTGGCTTGTAGTACAAGATGTGAGCTGGAATGAATTGTAGGCCTCATTTATCTTAATAGACCTGAGGAGGTTTGACAGCAGCTGAGACTTTGGCTTGCTTGAATGCAAAGGTTGTGACTGTGAAAGTTCATTATGCATTCTGGCTTTACATGGGGATTGCCTGAACTTCTGAGATTAGATTATGCATCTCTGTCAACAGCACAGGTTAGGTATGGTAATGGAGGAAAAGGACTATTCTGGTTTTGAGGTCTGTCCAGATCAATTCCTTGCATCATGTTGGTAATTTCCCTTGGGTGGTTTATCTATTACCAGATAACACGAGGTTATTAAATACGTGTGCACAGCAAGCCCTCCTTATCTGCTGGTGCCTTGTTACCCTCTGTTACAAACATTCTCTATACACATGTGCATTACAAATGACATGCCTCTATCTGGTTATGAATATTTTCCATTTGGAATTATCTGCTTCTGCTACAGGGATGAGAGGTGATCACTTGAGCATGAAAGATAAGAAACCAGAGGTAAGTAAAATAAAAATGATGAAGCACTGGGCTGCATATGAAATAAGTGACATCATCCAGTGTACAACCCTATTAGATAAAGTGCAGCAAATGGGTTTTCTTACATGCTTAGCTGCTGCCATGAATTCAAGTTATTACATGAATTCAGGTTGGTTGCCTGCAGAGGAACTGAGAAGGAAGAGAGGAGGGGTTTTGCTGTAAACCTGTTATAGCAGGCTTTGTTTGCCAAAATGCTACATTCTGTTTTTCTACAATTGTTACTGGAAGAGGGGAAAAGCAGCTCTTTTTGTTTCAAAGACTTGGAGCCACAAAAAGTCAGATGGACTTTTAAAGAAGATGGAAAAATCTTGGTTTAAAATTCATTAGCTTGTGCAAATTTTGTATTTTTGCCAGTTTACTGGTCTTCCATGCAGAAGCAAGACATACCTAATGAGACAGATGTTCCCAGTATGGCAGCAGCGCTCATGGTGGACCGACCTCTTGTGTTCTGCCAGGTGGCTGCTTTGCCTTCGTGCAGGGCAGCGGATCCTGTTCTGACCTACTTCATAGGGCTTTCAGGAAGGCTCTGGGGTCCTTGCGAGAAGCAAACTGACCAGTCGTCTCTTGGCTCCAAAACCAGGCATTAGCTCCACTGTATTCCTCCAGCCCTTGTAATGATTTGCCTTTAAAATTGTCCTTTATGATCTCAGAACATATCCAGCACTTTCTTTTACTTGGGTACTGGAGTGTGCTCTTAGGCAATTCAATGAACATGCAGAGCTAGAGCATGAAAATAATGAATTGGCAGGATTTTGTCCCTTTTGTATAATGTGTCAATCCACAATTTCTGGCACAGGGAGGCCAATTGTTAAGTTAAATCCCATTCTGTATTGAAAAGCAATTCTTTCCCTTCATAGTAAAAGAAGCCATGTTTGTGCCAAGTGCTAGGGTTAAAGAGGGACATGGTAATTCCTGAGCCTTTGACATGAAAATAAATTTTTCCCTAAAGGTAAAAGCACAAGGTTTACAGAGATAGCAGTAAAAACATACATTCTGCTGTGCCAAAGTCAACAGGAATTTTAGGCTTTAGAAAATGCAGAGTGTTATGAGAGAGTTTTCATTTATTTATTTATTTGTTATTTTGGCCATGTTGGCAAACTTACAGCTAAGAAGAGTTTTAAAACCCCAGTAAAACGCATCTTTCTCAGCAAAGCATGAGTGTGGGGCTTCATAAATGTAGTTGTTCTGAGAGATGTGAGGACTCATTTAAGCACTCAGAGTGGGAGTACCTTTAAAGCATGGAACGTTCTGAAAGTGAGGTTTAGTTGGCTGTTCTTGAAGCTCCTTCTCTATGACTGTGAGACAGTAATTTGTTGTTCATTACAATGCTGTTCATATCAATAACTTTAAAATTTGTCATCTGGGGACAAATCCATAGCTGCTGTATAGGACATCTTATATCACTGAGTATCAAGACTAATAGCTTCTCAATTTAGGGAGGGTAGAGGCTTTCAAAATATAGGCACTTGGCCTGCAGCTGTATGAAAACCATTATCTTTACCTATATACCATCTACAGATGGTTTTCCTCCTGAGCAGCATCCTGGAGCATATGTGAGAAATCTTTTCTGCATCATCTGACTGCTGCAACCCCTCAGCATCCAAAGAGGAGGCAGGATTGTGGTCCCTCTGAACTGGGACTGGCCACACAGGCCAAGCAGGCTGTAGAGTTGCAAGGAGAGCAGTTGGATTGCCATCAATGCATCATCCTCTCAGACCACATCCTGAAAGGAAGATGGCTTGTGAAGGGATTTTGTCACCTAAGTGACCCCTTTACATACAACTTCTAGCTGTGGGATGGCTGATGCCTTCTGACTCCTTATGCTCCTTGCTCCATCCTGCCCTAATTCTGCCAATTCCTAAGAAGACAAAGTTGCATGACGCATTTAGCACTGCTTTGTCATGCTGAATGGGGAAACTTGAAAAACAAAATCTTTGTGGATTTGTTAAAAACAAACAAACAACCTCTTAGAAGTGTTTGAACTTAATTATGTTAATATTAAACATAATTATGGCACATTAATTATGTTTTCTACATTCATGAGGAGGGTTGTGCTGTGCTCTCCAGACATCTGTACCATATAGAGACAGGTGGTAGAGTGCAACATTTCCAAGTGCCAGATCGGCACCGTTTTCCTGTTCCATATATGGCTGCTCTTTCACTCCAGTTGCAGATACTCATTTTGCTTAGTCAAATTGAGTCCTTATATGAGAGATTCTGTGCTGAAAGGCAAATGCATCTATCTTTATAAGCCTGTTTGTTTCCATAATTAGACTCTGAATCAACAGTGTATTGAAGATGACACATTTGCTTATTCCCTTTCTTCTCCCCATGGTGACATAAAGCAGTGAAGCACAATAACTAATGAAAAAGACTGTTTATTATTCAGGCAACATCTTGAAGTGGGAAAAAAACAGAACATGGGTTAAAATGATACTGCCGAAGACCATCAGTGTCATCACAAAGTGCATGATTAGTTCTGAGGGGAGAGTCCCATCACTCAGGCCAGTTGGGCAGGGTGCTCTAAAACTGTCAAATACAATGAACAAATGAACTCAGATTTCTCATGTAAAAGTCAGGAAAATGTGGAATGTGTAAAAAAACCTGACTCAAGTATTTTGCCAGGGCATCTTTAAAGTTCTTCCCAAAATAATGACTTTTAAAACTTCATTTACATGTCTGCTCTGTCCTATGGCTGAGTAAAAATGATACATTTTTTTTAGCAGCCTTATCTTTTCTTCTGGGAGAGTGTGCCCAGTAGGTTTTGTAAGACAAAGGGTGCATATAATGCTCTGCTCAGCGCTCTGCCTTTGCAAAGCAAGGCTGATCTGTTTTAAATAACAGGCCAAAAAGTGCCTGACTGCAAAATACTGCTTCTTCTCTTGTGGATATGCTATAGAGTAAATCACGGCTTGTGGGCCAGTGTTGAAGATTAGGTAAAATATAGCACTTTCCTCCACCTCCCAAAGCTGATACTGAAGTCCAGGGGAAGATTCCTCCATAGCGACTGACCGTGGGTAAACCTCCAAGATTCCCCTGAGACTCTCTCGGGCCATTTGCTTCATTTGAAAAAAGCTGCAGTGTACCCAGAAAACTGGAAATGTTCACTGCCCTGTAAATGTCATGGCTGTAATGTGAACTGAAGTCAGCCTGGTGGTAAGCCAAGATTTGGTTTCTATTGCGTTTCAACCTGTTTCCATACTACACATACCTGTGAAAAATATTTTGTGTTTATTCAAGCTTATGAAGTCAGTCCATGTTAGGAAAAGTCTATGACAGCAGTAAAAATAGCAGAGTTACTAAAACAAAGTGATTGAGAGAACAATTACTCTATCAAGGCTACTGATTTTAGAGTCCTTGATTAGAGCCTGCATTCCTTTCACATATTTTATATTCAGTGGTGATGCTTTATTGTTGTTACAAATAAAGCTTTCTGGTATTGCAAAGTGATGAACCACCACTTACACTGCGAACAAAGCTTTGATCTTCATGTTTTGATATTCAGCCTCCACAGTGTTACATTTTGGGGATAGAGAACTGTTTTGCCCTATTTTTAGGTAGGCACAATTTCTGTAACATAAATGCCTTCTTTTGAATTTAAAGTGCTGTTGGCTAGTGGTGGTTTGGTAGTTTTGTTCTTGCTACAAATCTCTGTGTTAGAGGATGAACAATAGGAACATGTGGCTTGGCACAAGCACGATAGAAACAAGCACATTTTTTTTCTGATTTTATAAAGGAGAAAAAGTATATGGGTCAATAAGTAGCAAATCTAATACAAAGTAGAATAGTGCTCTGTGCTATATGTGTGAGTGGCTTACACTGTTTTTTCCAAGTGATACAGTCATAGACAAACAAATTGAATAGATATTGGCAGTATAATGTGGAAAATTCTAGATATATATCCAGTCAATTCTTAAAATATAACTACAGTTGTAAGTACTGTGATAGATATGGTCAGCAGACTATTTCTTTTTAATGCTTATTTGTATGAAAAACTGTATCAGCACTTTTCTTTGGTATTCTCTCAATTCCACGCAGAGTTCATTTGCACAAAGGTATGTGGCATGCACAGTCCTGCAATGCCTGTGGCACCAGCTGCACACCTGGTGGCTGTCTGAGAGTCTTTACAAAGAGGGATGAATTTAAGAAGTGTTTGTACTTGACCACCCTGTCCTTTCCTGCATATCCTCAGAGAAGTAGGTCGCTAAGTTCATATGGATTGTAGCAGTTTTAGGTTAGATGACCCCTTGTGAAACAGCTCTTTGTCAGCTTAAAGAGGAGACACATCCACCTTCTTTCCAAGGAGGAACATTTGATGTGGCGAACAAAATATGCTTGCTTTTAATTTTCTGTTGCATTAACCATTCCAATGTGCATATTGTCCAGGTCTGTTTGAGGTGACCAGTTCCAAGAAGGAATGGCTGATTGTTCGATGAGTTACCCGGGCTCACTGCAGAGATATCCCCTGACGTGTGGCTAGGAGCCAGTTGCACCACTAATGTGCAAATGATAGAAGGGAAAGTCTTGTTGGTTAGGTCTGAAACTAAAGACTGGCTGTATTTTATTGGGAAGTGATTTGGGCCACCCAGCATGACAGAAGTTGTACTCCCTCCACACACCACTGGCTATGGGGGTGCTGCTCCTTCCTCTGCTGGGTGCCATCCCTTGCCTGATACAGCCTCCCCCACAGTGCCCCAGGGTTTTAGACCAAATGAAGAATAGAAGAAAACTGCTATTCTCTAGTCTAGGGCTTAAAGCCTAAATAGACCAAAAAAGAAAAAATTAAGTGTGGTGATCCCATTTTGCAGGTGGGGAGTTGATTATGAAGAAGTTAAATGGCTTGCTCAAGATTTCACAGAAAGGACTAGGCAGCGTTGAGCTTTTAATGCAGATTTGATGATACCCAGTTTAGCATTGTTGCCACAGGAGGATTATTCTGCATCACAGCAAAGACATTCCTGGATTTGAGGAGAGATTTTCAAGAAAGGGAACTTAGTGGCTCCAAGGGAATTCTGAGTGGTACTATATCATAAACAGAATATAGAAATGCTAATAAAGAATAGCGCTAAACAGTTTTCAGTAATAATAATAGCAACCATTGTGTTTCAGCTCTACATATTTTACTTTCTCATGCAGTGATTTTTAAAACAGAGCTATAATAGCTGTTGATTTAAAAGTTATTATGTTCTAATTAGGAATGATCCTCCTCCACTACTTTTACTGGTCTTTGTTCTGCTGAGAATAGAGCAGAAGTTGTGGAACTTTTTAGTAGAGATAGAAAAGAATTATCAAATTTTAGAGATAAAATGCGAAACAGAGAAGTAATTAATTTTGATCTTACTTGTTTTCCCTTGAAATATAGAAAAAGTACAGAAAACTCATGGACAATACTTGGGCATACCTTTTTCTGGAAATATGAGATGGTTATTTTGATTGTTGTTACAGTAACATAAATATGCACTTATGTAGCTACAAAACTTTATTTTGTGGCATGTTAGTGTTAAACAGTGCCAGGATTCTGATGTCAGACATGTAGGTGAAATTTTTTAAGTACTGTATAATTTATGGTCTTACTTATATGGTTTTACTTGTTTGCTTCCTTTTAGACAATTTAAGAATTCTCAGTCATTGTGTGAAAACTAGTCATTTTGCTGGAAGAACAGATTTTTACATCTTATTGAGCTGATACTTCTTGTTAACATTTAATTCTTTCCTTTCCACAGAAGAGCTCAAGGAGAAACTGCAGAAGTATGTGGATGAAGTGAATGCCCATAAGCCTGGCTTCATCAAGGTGGTTCGACACAGCAAGCAAGAGGGGCTGATCCGATCTCGAGTGAGTGGATGGAGAGTAGCCACAGCGCCAGTAGTCGCTCTCTTTGATGCCCATGTGGAATTCAATGTGGGATGGTATGTGTTTCCTTGAATTTTTTTGACCAAAGGACCCTTTTCCAAGCACTGATTACAAGTTACTGAATGTCATTTCTCTTGCCTATAGAGGGTGAGTTGTCATTCTGATCTTTTTAATGAAGATTCAGAAACAGTCATGGACATGAGCATGAAAAATGCATATGTGCTGGGTAACGTGATCTAGATCCATTTTTATAGTTTATCTGCTTATCTAATAACAGTGTATTAAAATGATATTAGAAAACTACACATTAAAACCCTCCCCCAATAATGTAGCCCATTGCCCATGAGGACAACTTTATCTTCTTTTCATTAAAAATATTCTTTAATATTCTGCTGCGTAAACAAAGAAGTGCTGTTTTTGCACTGAGGTTGCCAATCTATGCAAAAGTAGACGTAACTAAAATTTTAACTTGTTCGGTCTAGATTTCTGTTTCTTCTTGAGTAAAAATGATGGTAAAAATGGCAGGAGCTTCTTGTCCCTAGGATAGATCTATTATTAACTCTGATCTTGATGTCCTTGTAATATTGAGAGCCTGAAGTTATCGTTATTTGGTAGCGAGGGTATACATGCTCTATGATATGCAGATACTCATTTCTTCCATCCACCAGCTAACATCAAGGTTAAAAATAGGGCATCCTAGGGAAAATATTGCAGTGTGTTATTTTGAGGCAGATCCTGCATTGTCAGAACTGTGTCTCAAAGCAAAGGGAGCTCTGAATGGGTAACATTTTTAGACTTTGCTCCTTCTGAAAAATTCAGCATAAGCTGCTGTTTATTTGCTGGATGGACTAGATGATCTTTAAAGGCCCCTTCCAACCCAAGCTATTCTGTGATTTCTATCAGTGCTATACTTTTACTCATGTAATCTTAACATATTTTTTTCCCTAGGGCTGAACCAGTTCTCACTAGGATAAAAGAAAACAGAAAAAGAGTAATTTCTCCATCATTTGATAATATTAAGTACGATACTTTTGAAATAGAGGAGTATCCCCTCTCAGCACAGGGGTTTGACTGGGAACTGTGGTGCCGATATCTGAACCCTCCTAAGTCATGGTGGAAATTGGAGAACACAACTGCTCCAATAAGGTAAGTATGGCCTAGATTAGTATGTCCCTGCAATGCTCACCTAGGTATGGCAGGTGGTAGTTGGTCTCAGCTACGTAATAGGTTTTACTGACTGTAATGTCAAATTACTTAAATGTCCTTGAGCTGCCCTCTTCAGCTTTTGTCTGATACCCCTACACAGTCATGAAGAAAACTGTTTTTTTCGATAGAACTTTTTAAGTAGGTTTCCTGCCAAAGGGGTAGAGGTGAATGCTCAGCAGCACTATTTTCTCAAAATGTCTTGTTTACTAATTTAGTGTTAATGGGCCAGAAATGGAGTTTTCTTTGCAAATAAATTATATAAACAGAACTGATCTGACAGTTGTATTCTTTATAATACTGTCATATAGCTTTACAGCTGTGCCATGTCCTAGAAGTTAAAGTTTGTTCTATGTCCTAGAAGTTAAAGTTAGTTCACTGATAGTGTGTGAGCAAAGACTGTATTAGGTCCTTGCCTTGGGACAATCTAGTTCTATACTTTCTTATCATGTCTACAAGTGTTAGTCTGGTACAGCTCATCAGCTCTGCTGAGATTCCAGGCCCTTCTTGTAGATATGGATCTTGTAGATTCATACCAAGGAGGCCACTGATTTCTGTACTCTAGCTTACTGCAGAAATACTGCAGAACCTCAAACAGCAGTGGCAGAGTGAGGGGGTCATCACTACCAACCAGTTTACATGAAGTCAGTGTAAGGGGTATTTTTCATCCAGTCATTCTGTCCTTTCTGATGGGCATTTTTCTCAGGAGCTGTCAGCTTAAACACTCTGAACTGCTCTTACCCATGCGCAAGGCATTAGAACAAGAATTGGAAAGTGGGAGATAAAATTAACAGGTTTGCCACAGACATATGTAACAAGGGGTGATAATTTCCAGATCATTAGAAATGGTTATCAGTGTTAAAAAAACATTAATGGTACAAAAACATTCCTATGAAGACAGCTCAAGAGAATTGGAATTGCTCAGCCTGGAGAAGAAAATTCTGCAGGGAGATTTATAGCACTTTCTAGTACAAAAAAGGTGGTTCCAAGAGAGCTGGGGAATTTTTGACAAAGGCAGATAGTGATAGAACCAGCGGGAATGGCTTTAAATGGAAAGAGGACAAGGTTAGATTAGGTATTAGGAGAAAGTTCTTTACTGTGAGGATGGTGAGCCACTGGAATAAGTTGCCCAGAGAAGTTCTGGATGCCCCATCCCTCGAAGTGTTCCAGGCCAGGTTGGATGGGGCTCTGAGGAACCCAGTCTAGTTACAGCTGTCCCTGCCCATGGCAGGGTGTAAGAAGGATCTTTAAGGTCTCTTCCAGCCAAGCCATTCTATGATTAATTATATAGACTTTTTTATTATGCTGACTTTTAAAATTAAAAGTTTTTAAATACACTGTAAAGAGCAAATCTACTTTTCCATTTTACCCCCAAACTCTGTTTTTTATGAGGATTGGGGAATGAATGTCCTTTATGAATATTGGATGTTTAGGTTTGTTCCATAGCCCTTTCCCTGGCATCTTCTATCCGGTGTAATATGCTGCATTTGTGTGTTGGATAATTAAAACAAACAGACAAAGCCATGTGCATTGATTGATGGCTTCTATCATACCTCCTATATGCTTTCAGAATTATAACAGAGGGAAGCAGGTACTCTGAGAAAGGCTTTAAAAACAACACCAAAATTGATAGTACCTTGTCATAAAAGAAGCAAAGCTTTTGAAGTGATTTTAACTGCTATTTTCTTCATTAATATACCAGAAACAATCTTTCATTGTTATAAAGTGGGTACTATGGCACTTAAAGGCATAAATATATAGATTTCTGTAGAATTGTACAATTTGTGATTAAGACATCCCATAATCTCTTTGAAAGCAGATGTCTACACTTACTGTAGCTTGAGTGTTTCCAATAAAAGCAGGATGATTTCCCCCGTAATGCTAATTAATATACTGTTGTTACCAAAGTGCCTGTTATCAGTGTAATTGTCAGAAAAGATATTTTTATTGCTTGCCATTGTGAAGTAAAAGGTAGCAGAAAATTGAAGAGGCTAAGTGACTCTGTATTCTTCTCCACTGCATCTCATAAAGGTGAAATTTTAGTCTCTGTACCTGAACTCTTGCCTTATTAAGGTTGGCTCCATATAGTAAAAATTGGTTGGTTCACATCATGACATAAATAGAGCTTAGTGATTCAGTGAAGATATGTGACATGTTTAAATCTGGCCCAGGACAATGAACTAATGTTACAGTATGTTACAGACATTTCTTGATTTTATATTTGGAAACCTTGTCTGTACGGTCCTATTCAAGAAATAATATCTTTTTTTTTTACATAAGCTTACAGACACAGGTTTTCTTAGCTCTAGATGAACCTGGTTTCTGGCTAAACACACAAAACTCTTCATCAGTGGGTATCCTTTGTAATTATCACAGACCAGGAACTTGAGGACTTAGCAGGGACAGAGACTAGAATGGCTTGTGCCTCAGAAACAAAGTTGGGACTCTTCTATCTGGTACTGTTGGAACTGAAATCCTGCCTATTGTAGTAAATATATATGTACAATAATTTTGAGTCTATTTTCCTTCAGTGGCACTTATTTCACTTTAGAATTAAGAATACTAGGAGGCAATGCTAAATAAATCTGATTGAAAAATACCTCCCTAAGAATCTGTTTTGATGCACCATTTCATCCAGCAATTAGAATCTATGTATGAATAATAAAATTCTTCATAATTTATCTGCTAATTTTGGTTGCTGCTGGTTTATTCTTCCAGAAGTCCTGCATTGATTGGATGCTTCATAGTAGATCGAGAATACTTCCAAGAGATTGGATTATTGGATGAAGGCATGGAAGTATATGGAGGAGAGAATGTGGAGCTTGGAATCAGGGTAAGAAACATAATTAGTCAGCTCTAGTGGCTTACATTTAAAATACAGCTTACTTCTTACTGTGGAGGAAAAGACAGTTAAAAATGTATGGATGCAAGGGAGATCCACAGCTCTTCAGACATGTGAATTTAATGTTTTGGTGAGGAGCAGGAAGAGCAAAAGCTCCCATACCTTTTGTGGTGGTTTTACC
>VYZS01095724.1:2827-19322 GCA_013400695.1 Neodrepanis coruscans | reverse complement strand
ATTAGTATTTTTTCTGGTCTTGGAGAGATCAGCCCTTCCACTGGGTCCTACAAATTGTGGTTTGCATGGCACGTGGCCTGTGCTGTGCCTCCCTCTCTGGTAGCAGCCAGAGAGTCCAGGTTTCATGTGGTTCAGGTCCCTTAGAAGAGCCCCTTCAGGGTGTGAGTGATAAGCTGAGCTTTCTCTCATGTTGTTTATGTGCTGATAAGCTCAGTATAAGCCGTGGATGAAGATGTACAATCTATTTATGGTTTCAGCCGAGATCTTCCCATGCCTGAAAGGCAATCTGCCTGACTTAGCATTCCCAAGATGCTGCCAAGCACAGCAAAGCACAGAGGAAGTGCCTGCTGCCTGCACAAGCAGAAGGCCGGCAGAAAAGAGAGCCAGGCTAATGCTTTATGAGACATTTCAGTGCTGAGCCTCTGGTTGTGTTTGGCCTAGAAGCAATGCCACAGTCCCATAAATCAGTCATTTTCCTTCAGTGAATGCAATAGTTGGGATTGAACCCTACAGCCTGCTGTGTGCCTCATAATGAGGGTGACTGGGGAAAGAGTAGGTGTTCTGGTTCTTGTTGTCCTTCTTCCCAGTGCATAAAGTAAGTCTGGAACTAGATAGGCTTTTTAAAGCTTTTCTTCCCTGTTTGCTTCTCTTGAGTAGAGAACACAAGCTGGTATCACTGTACTCCTGATTCTCTGTGCTCTAACAAGGAAAATGTCAGAAGCAAACCAAAATATTTTTATTGAAAAGGGTAAAGAAAAAGATTGAATATGAAATCTCTTTAGCCTGACTGTCTGTCTAGAACTTAAGCAAGTAAGGAAAGTATCCTCTGCTCTCTTTCATATTCCTTCTGTGTTAAGGGTTCTATCTCCTTCTCATTGCTGAGTCTCATGTTATTTATCTCATCCCCGTTGTTTCTTTGAGGAGATGAGACCCAACAGCCAAAGGAAGGTCCCCAACCTCTCCCTCCCATGGATGTACTGCACATGTAACAACATGGTGCCAGTGTTGTGATCAGGCCTGCAGTGTCTCTTCCCTTTACAGCTCGTATTTCAGGGATGTGAACTCACAGCCACACAGAAGATTTGCAGACACATAAGTCTCTAAGGGGAAAATACAGTGGGCGGATTTTTGAAAAGGGCTAGGATTAATCTGACAACCTCTGCAGCTATAGATAGAGAGATGTCTGATAAAGCTGCTTGTTGGGGGGTGTAGGCAGAGAAGGGATTTTCATCCCTGAGTGTATCCTAAAAGATACAGCAATGGTCCTGGTGTTGTTGAAGAACTCTCTTCTCCCAGTGGGGAGCATGTGTTCCTTAGTGTATGTAATTCAGTATGTGCTGGGCTATACAGGCACAGCCAGAGCTGTGATGAAAACAATTCCTTGCATACTCAGAAGGGATTTCCTGCTCACCTCAATCTCACCTGTGTTAGAACAGACTGGCTTCTCCAGTCCTCTTTGTGCTTCATCTTATCTACATTCAGACAGCACATGCACCCCTTGGGCAGCATGGCTGTGAGGAGCTGACCTCCTGCAAGGCTTCCTTTCCTCCCATCTAATCCCTGATTTTATGTTTTCTTGTAATCTTAAGCATCTCCTTTCCCGTTGCAATTTTTCTCCTTGTTGAAGCATCACAACTCGAGGGCTAAGTTTTTACACACAATTGTTCACTTCTGTAGGTGCCACCTGTAGAGGATTGGGATTTATGCCCATGATGTGCACCAGCAGTTGAGGCCTCTCGAGGGGGTGTATGTGGCCTGCAGTTAGTCAGATTTGAAAAGGAGGATGGGATATTTTAAATAACTTGATCTAAAATTGATTCCAATCTGTCTCTTTATGGCAGCAGGCTAAAATAATAACATTTCCAGGCAGGTGAGGAAAGCTGCCTGATGTGGAGTTTGACTGCGATCATGACTGACACAGATTTTGGGACTGTTCCAAGGAAAAAACGTGTATAAGTAAATCCTCTGGCAGCTCAGCAGCAGAGTGGCTTAGTGCCTGGGTAAAAGATTGCAAGAGGTGAGATCTTAAGAATAATAAAGCATTAGAAAGACTCTGTAGTAGGGAGATGCATCTGTGGAATATGTGTCAGGCTCCAAAAATCAGCCTTCCACATGTAACTGAGCTCAGAGCTGAGAGTGCCCTGCGCAGAGAACCCAGTAAGTGTCCCAAAACAAGTACTGCAAACCATCCATGCAGCTTTCTGGTGCTGCCAGTACCCCCCAAATAGGAGGGACATCCTGGTCATACATTGTACTTGAAAGTCACAGCATCTCTAGGAAGAAGTGAATGATGCCCAGGAGGTATGACCCATTTTGGCAGTATGCTGTGGAGCCTGTGGTCTTCCCTGCTTTTAGTCAAAAATTGTTGCAAATCTCAGCTGGTAAGTCGAGAGGCACCTGATTCCAATGGTTGATTGTCTTTTTCTGAACGGTTCTGTTTCTGCACTGGTAGTTTTACAGTCAGGCAGAAAAAGAATGTAAAGAGGAAATTACTGTCAAACAGACCTTTCTAAATTGCTGTCAGTGAGTGGCAGGAGATGAGCCAAAGAGATCCTGTTCTTGTCAGCCTCATTCGAGTAGCGTGCTGTCCTCATTCAAGGAGAGCCCTTGTCTTTTTTAGCTGTGTGTAGGATGAACAAAATAGTAAGTCATGTAGATGATGGATTTGCTTTACTGCAAATGATTGAAATGTAGCAAAGTGGCAGGAAAAGTAGCGTGCAGTGCTTGAAATGGATGAATAATGAATGGGGAAACAAGTTTGCTTGTGAATTGTAGCTCCTGATTGTCAGCTGAAGTTCCAGGTCTCCATCATATGCTGGCCTGGCCTTGTAATGCACAGGGAGGGATGATGATGAGGCTGTGCACAGGCAGCATTAGTGATACACGTGTTGTGCTGGCTGATGGGTCACTTCTTTTGGATCTGCATTTTGCTGCATGTTTGCACATTCACAACTGCAGCAGCTCTGGATGTGAGCAGTCTTGCAGCTGGGACCACAGCCTGGATTAAACACCATGGCAGGAGGCTTTTGATTAACAAAGTGTGAATGAGGTTTTAGTCTTTTATCTTCTCTTACACCAGGTTTTTGGTGTCATTTTCCCCATGCTGATGGGCTCTCTTTCCTTTTCTCTCCCCCAAAAGGCTGCTCTTTCACCTTTCAATTTCTTGCTGTCAATCCAACATTAGAAGCAAAATAATATCCCAAATCCTTAGTATGGTGAATGACTGAGCTCCTGTCCTCCCATCCCAGTGACAGGACCACAGCAAAGGATGGGATCTCAGGACTGAAGAGCACTGGCCCAGATTCAGATGCCCTAATTTCCACCTTTGTCTCTGTCTGATGTTTGCTGTTGGCAGATGCTGCTGAAAGCTGTGGGTCTTCCCACGGACCACACTAGGCTGGTAAATTAGGCAGAATTTAGGTCAGCTGAACCTGGGCCAAATTGTATTGAACTATTCATTTGATACAGTTCATCCCTTTGAGGATGCATCTTCCTGCCTGGGAATATGGCATCTGCTTCCTGCTGGGGTTAAGAGAACAGGCATTTCTTGGACATTAGATCTTCTCCAACTGGATGGAAAACCAGTCTCTGTCCTGCCTAGGGGATACTGAGGCACAAATTTGGAGCAGTGAGTCAAGACGTGTATAGACACTAAGAGAATTAGGTGAGAGGATGTATCAGCAATGATTTCTGCTTATTCCCAAGTAACAATCAGAGTCTCTCCTGTCCTCAGTTTTCTCAATGGTAATTACACTTCAAAAAAAATAGTCCTTAGGCATTTTCTCACACTTTTTTGGGATACATAAGATTCTTTGTGAAGAAGGGGATCATCTCCACTTGCAGGTGGCAGACCCAAAGCCTTCAACTTTTACAGTTCAACCAGAAAATACTGATAGTGCCCTAGACCCCTGTTTCCACAAAGGTGGTTCTTCTACACTTGCCAAGGCCTATCCACTATTCACCTTTCTGGGCTGGAAACAGTTAAATTGCAAAGCTTCTGAGGAAAGAAATACATGCTTGAGGTCTGTAAACCTCATTGGAAAAAGTTTGGTTTAATTTTAGCACAGTGTGCTGGAGGCAGGTCCTGAGGTTATGGTCCAGGATTTCCAGGGATTAAGTAAAGTAGGGCACAAATTATCTGGGTCATGGAAGGTCACCTACTGCTATACACTTGTTTCACAGCCCTCTGTGCTCTGCTCCCATGGGAGCTGGTGCCCTGAAACTGTGGGAACATAGGACAGTCTGCATCAGCCCACTGCCCAGGAAGAAACGCATTTCCCCAAACTGGTTTGGAAAAATAAAAAAATTTACTTTTTTACATTAAGCTTCAGTGAAACAGTGGAGGAGGAGTTTGGGAAGGGCATCCATTATGGTGCTGGCTCTTGGTTTGAGCTTGCTGTATCCATCCTGTCTCCGGAGAAGGCCAAGGAGTTTTAAGAATCACAGAGTAGTTTGGGTTAGAAGGTCATCTAGTTCAACCCCCTTTCAAAAAGCAGGGACATTTTCAACTAGACCAGGTCAGTCAGAGCCCCATCCACCCTGGCCTTGAATGTTTTCAGTGATGGGGCACTTGCCACCTCTCTGGGCAACATGTTCAGTGTTTCACCACTCTAATCAGTTAAATACAGTTTTGAATTTTGCAGAGCCTGGATCTGATATGGGGCAGAAATTTCTGTTGTAGGGTCTTGTCCCCATTGCAGATATAGCTGTGCTGCTGGCATAGAGCAGCAACAGGCAGCTCATGGCATGCTGCCTGCATGAATATTTACAGAATCATATAATCATTCAGGTTGGAAAAGACCTACAAGATCATCAAGTCCAACCTGTGACCCACTACCCACTTGTCAACCAAACAAGAGCACTGGGTGCCGCATCCAGTCTTCTTTGAACACCTTCAGCGATGGTGACCCAACCACCTAACTGAGCAGCCCCTTCCAATGCCTGACACTTTCAGTGAAGAAACCTGAATCTCTCCTGGTGCAACTTGAGGTCGTTTCCTCTTGTCCTGTCCCTTGTTCCCTGGGAGCAGAGCCCGACCCCCACCTGGCTGCACCCTCCTGTCAAGAAGTTGCTGAGAGTGAGAAGGTCCCCCCTGAGCTCCTTTTCTCCAGGCTGAGGCCCCCAAGCTCCCTCAGCTGCTCCTCACAGGACTCACTCTCCAGACCCTTCCTCAGCTCCATTTCCTTCTCTGGACACACTCCAGCCCCTCAATGTCTTTCTAGCAGAACTGGACACAGGAACTGAGGCACCACACCAGTGCCCAGCACAGAGGAACAACCACTACCCTGGTCCTGCTGGCCACTTTGTTGCTGATACAGGTCAGGATTCCATTGGCTTCTTGCTCACCTGGGCACACCTGGGCTCATGTTCACCCACTATCACCAGCAGCCCCAGGTCCTTTTCCACTGGGCAGCTTTCCAGCCTTCAGCCTGCAGCTTGTGACCCAAGGGCAGGACCCAGCACCTGACCTTGTTGGACCTCATACCAATGGCCTCAGCCCATCAATACAGCAAAGTATTCAGTTTTTTTGTCAGGTTTTGGACTGAGCTTCAACCTGCCACAGCTCTGTGCTTCCCAATGCCCTCTCCAGACAGGGTTAAGCTGGCTCCAAGAGCTGCAGTTGTGGGGCTGGTTGGCTGTGCTGCTGCCATGAGTGCATGGTGCTGGCTGGGAAGGAGCTCTTCAGACACTTAAACAAATTGGGACATCATTAGCACAGAGCAGCAGACCAGGAAGGGATGCTGAACAGGACAGCTGGAGTGTGTGAAGGCAAATGGACTAGGTGGGAGGGAAGGGAGGCCTGGAAAGTGGCTATGTTTGTCTAGACTGTGTCTGTAATGTTTTTTTTAGTATTTATTTTATTTTTGTAGTTGAGTGGCTGCTTTCTCTGGAACAGTCCATTGCAGCCTGGCTGCAGTGGGACCAGAAGCTCCTCCTGGGACTGGACTGGGCACCGTGTCCAGGCAGGGCTGCAGCCACCACAGAGCTGGTACATGTCAGAGACAGAAGCCCTGTGGGTAGGGGGGGGGCTGTTTGTTTTCAAGATAAAAATAATTATGCACCTTACATGAAATATGGAATGTTTTTTCACTTCAGCTGCCTTGCAGAGCTGACACTGGGCTATGTTGGCTTGACAGCTGTCAGTCACAGTAGTTGGATGTGCCAATTAGCAAGTCTCATCAAGGGGTTTGAGATTTGTTATGAGGAAGGTGTTGACAAAAGCCATTCAGTATAGGTTACTGAAAACTCAACCTCATCCTGTCCATGCCAGATTGGAAGGGACTGGGGCAGCACCCCACTAACAGCCCCAGCAGCGTGAAATCCTCTCTCATGTGCTTTTGCTTGTCCCTCTTCTGCAGCTCAANCAAGGCCTATCCACTATTCACCTTTCTGGGCTGGAAACAGTTAAATTGCAAAGCTTCTGAGGAAAGAAATACATGCTTGAGGTCTGTAAACCTCATTGGAAAAAGTTTGGTTTAATTTTAGCACAGTGTGCTGGAGGCAGGTCCTGAGGTTATGGTCCAGGATTTCCAGGGATTAAGTAAAGTAGGGCACAAATTATCTGGGTCATGGAAGGTCACCTACTGCTATACACTTGTTTCACAGCCCTCTGTGCTCTGCTCCCATGGGAGCTGGTGCCCTGAAACTGTGGGAACATAGGACAGTCTGCATCAGCCCACTGCCCAGGAAGAAACCCATTTCCCCAAACTGGTTTGGAAAAATAAAAAAATTTACTTTTTTACATTAAGCTTCAGTGAAACAGTGGAGGAGGAGTTTGGGAAGGGCATCCATTATGGTGCTGGCTCTTGGTTTGAGCTTGCTGTATCCATCCTGTCTCCGGAGAAGGCCAAGGAGTTTTAAGAATCACAGAGTAGTTTGGGTTAGAAGGTCATCTAGTTCAACCCCCTTTCAAAAAGCAGGGACATTTTCAACTAGACCAGGTCAGTCAGAGCCCCATCCACCCTGGCCTTGAATGTTTTCAGTGATGGGGCACTTGCCACCTCTCTGGGCAACATGTTCAGTGTTTCACCACTCTAATCAGTTAAATACAGTTTTGAATTTTGCAGAGCCTGGATCTGATATGGGGCAGAAATTTCTGTTGTAGGGTCTTGTCCCCATTGCAGATATAGCTGTGCTGCTGGCATAGAGCAGCAACAGGCAGCTCATGGCATGCTGCCTGCATGAATATTTACAGAATCATATAATCATTCAGGTTGGAAAAGACCTACAAGATCATCAAGTCCAACCTGTGACCCACTACCCACTTGTCAACCAAACAAGAGCACTGGGTGCCGCATCCAGTCTTCTTTGAACACCTTCAGCGATGGTGACCCAACCACCTAACTGAGCAGCCCCTTCCAATGCCTGACACTTTCAGTGAAGAAACCTGAATCTCTCCTGGTGCAACTTGAGGTCGTTTCCTCTTGTCCTGTCCCTTGTTCCCTGGGAGCAGAGCCCGACCCCCACCTGGCTGCACCCTCCTGTCAAGAAGTTGCTGAGAGTGAGAAGGTCCCCCCTGAGCTCCTTTTCTCCAGGCTGAGGCCCCCAAGCTCCCTCAGCTGCTCCTCACAGGACTCACTCTCCAGACCCTTCCTCAGCTCCATTTCCTTCTCTGGACACACTCCAGCCCCTCAATGTCTTTCTAGCAGAACTGGACACAGGAACTGAGGCACCACACCAGTGCCCAGCACAGAGGAACAACCACTACCCTGGTCCTGCTGGCCACTTTGTTGCTGATACAGGTCAGGATTCCATTGGCTTCTTGCTCACCTGGGCTCATGTTCACCCACTATCACCAGCAGCCCCAGGTCCTTTTCCACTGGGCAGCTTTCCAGCCTTCAGCCTGCAGCTTGTGACCCAAGGGCAGGACCCAGCACCTGACCTTGTTGGACCTCATACCAATGGCCTCAGCCCATCAATACAGCAAAGTATTCAGTTTTTTTGTCAGGTTTTGGACTGAGCTTCAACCTGCCACAGCTCTGTGCTTCCCAATGCCCTCTCCAGACAGGGTTAAGCTGGCTCCAAGAGCTGCAGTTGTGGGGCTGGTTGGCTGTGCTGCTGCCATGAGTGCATGGTGCTGGCTGGGAAGGAGCTCTTCAGACACTTAAACAAATTGGGACATCATTAGCACAGAGCAGCAGACCAGGAAGGGATGCTGAACAGGACAGCTGGAGTGTGTGAAGGCAAATGGACTAGGTGGGAGGGAAGGGAGGCCTGGAAAGTGGCTATGTTTGTCTAGACTGTGTCTGTAATGTTTTTTTTAGTATTTATTTTATTTTTGTAGTTGAGTGGCTGCTTTCTCTGGAACAGTCCATTGCAGCCTGGCTGCAGTGGGACCAGAAGCTCCTCCTGGGACTGGACTGGGCACCGTGTCCAGGCAGGGCTGCAGCCACCACAGAGCTGGTACATGTCAGAGACAGAAGCCCTGTGGGTAGGGGGGGGGCTGTTTGTTTTCAAGATAAAAATAATTATGCACCTTACATGAAATATGGAATGTTTTTTCACTTCAGCTGCCTTGCAGAGCTGACACTGGGCTATGTTGGCTTGACAGCTGTCAGTCACAGTAGTTGGATGTGCCAATTAGCAAGTCTCATCAAGGGGTTTGAGATTTGTTATGAGGAAGGTGTTGACAAAAGCCATTCAGTATAGGTTACTGAAAACTCAACCTCATCCTGTCCATGCCAGATTGGAAGGGACTGGGGCAGCACCCCACTAACAGCCCCAGCAGCGTGAAATCCTCTCTCATGTGCTTTTGCTTGTCCCTCTTCTGCAGCTCAAGAAGCCTGTTTGTGTCTCTCATTCCTTGTCTGTATCATTTTCTCTTGTTTTTCCACTGCCTTTTGCACTTTCAATGAGCACAATTCAGTGCTTTTCATAAGGGAAAAAATAAAAACATCTTGGAGATGTGCTTCTTTCTTGACCCACCAGTCAGCTAAACCTCTCCAGAATTGTCCAAAGCCTTGCTGTACTTTTGTCTGGGATGGATTTGAGCTCCACAAGAGAGCATTCCTCATAATTGAATCACTTTAATGCTTAATTAGGAAAATTCTGTGTTTCCTTAGGGAAGTGTGAAACATTCTGTAACTGAGGGCAGACAAGGCATGACTGTGCTCCATCAGCCAAGCACAGCATCCCTGTGGAAATGCAGTGAGGGAGGGCAGAGCTCTCCAAAGGTGCAGGCTGTTTCTTGCCTTTTTTGCCTTCTCTTCTCCCAGGACAGGAGACTGGGGAGCTTGTGCTGAACTTGGCTATTTATGAGGCAGTGGCTGGATTGCAGTCAGATGCACTGCTGCCCACGGGATCTCCTTCCTTTGTTGTCCTGGTTTGAAAAAGAGGTAGATTTTAATTTTGGAAAATAGCTTTTATTCTGTCAGCTTCTCTTAGCTTCTTACGCTAAATGTGTGTAAAATAATTGAGGACTGAATAAAGAACAATAAAAATTAATTTCCTTGGTTAACATAGTAGCTGAGCCTTAGAGTAAACAAATGAAATGCCTGTCAGTATGGTACTTCCAGGTGCTTCCCAAAAGTAGTAGCTCAGGCCAGTGTGTGTAGTGTCATTTTTAAAGAAATAACCCCACATCTTCTAGAAATAATCATCTTGCAAACTTTCATTGATTTGTTTTCTTTTTCCTGAATTACCAACTCTGCTGTAACCTTGCAAGGATCTTCCAAACTTTCTAAAGTGATGTCTCTGAGACCTGGTGACCTGAGGAAATCAAGGAAAAGAGGTTATAGCCACATCGTGATTCTTCTTTTCTCCCAGGTAAAATGTGTCAGGATGAGTGGAAATGGCAACAAGTTGTGCTGGGGGGGTTCAGGTTGGACATCAGGAAGAATTTCCTCATGGAAAGAGTTGTCAGGCAGGGAGGTGGTCGAGTCCCCATCCCTGGAGGTGTCCAAGGAATGACTGGACATGGCACTTGGTGCTGTGGTCTGGTTGACAAGGTAGGGATCGGTCACAGGTTGGACTCAACAATCTTGGAGGTCTTTTCCTAAATGATTCTGTAATTCTATAAATATTGTGAAGCCTGGTTTTTCTCCAATGGTTTCCAAGCAGAGAGTTCTCAGTTCTTGCCAAGCACGGATGAGGTCTGGTCTGCCTCCTGTGTACTGAGATTGGCAGCCAGAGCCATGATGATGAATGACATTCAAAGGTAGTGATCCCTGTCTTCCACAGCAGGGGCATCCTTAAATTCCCTATGTCCTGCTGAGGTTTTCTTTATACTGGGAATTTACATAACTCAGTGTTAGGTAGATGTTGAAATACAGTCCAAAAAGCAGATGATACCATCCCAGTAGGGATGGTGGGGGGGGATGCCAAGTCTGGAGGTGAGAGGTGCTGAGGATTTCAAATGGTGATGCTGTGGCATCACAGGGATTTCTGCTTCTCATTGGCACAGCCTGAAAATAGCTCCTGGATAATGCTCCCAGCACGGAGTGATGTGTGGGGCTGAGTACTGGGAGCCAGTCTCTGGAGCCGTGCGGAAACCGGTGTAGGAGCAGCACAAATGGCTCATTCTGACTCCATTCTCAGAGTCTAATATTAGCTCACCTGCGGCTGTGACAGCCCTCCTGGCAGGCAGCCACCAGGCTTTATTTTTTTCCTCTCCCAGATTATACAGTTCCCTTATGGCAGTGACAGCCCAATTATCCAAGCTTTTCCCATCTTCTCTGCTCCTGTTGACTTGGCTTGTGCTGAAGCATTCTTAGGGAAAGATCAGTGTGTTTTAGCAGATGGACGAAGGCTGAAGACCAAATTGTTTTAATCAACCTCCCCTTTTTTGGGGACACCAAGTGCTTACTGAAGTGATAAAACAGCATCCATAATGTCACAAGGCAGCAGGCTTGTCTCTAAGGAGTTTCTATGGGTTTTTTGGATGCTGTGAATTTGGGCAATTAACTTGCACACAAACTTGGCCTTTCCTCAAGGGCAATTGCACTTGTTGCCTGTTCCAGAATATGTGGGGGATTCACAGATTGTATAAGCCAGTGGGCTAAAAAAGGACCAATTTCTCCAGTCCTTCTGGACATAGTGCTCCTCTGGGCAAGGTGCCAGGGACAATCTGCTGGTTTAGTGGTGTTGGGACCCATGAACCGTGGTCCCTAGATAGCAAAATGGCCATTTGAATGTAGTAGTGTAGATGCTGTGGCAAACTGTATTCAGGGAAAAATAAAGGCAGAAAACTTCTTTCCTGCCACAATAGGTTGCTGTGGCCATTTCCAGGAGCTCTTCCAAGCAGACCTTCATGGTGAATCTCATTTGGTACAGACTCCGGAGCAAGTAGAATTGAGTTGCCTTGAGATAAGAATGAACAGAGACTGCTTTCCATAGACATGATCAGAATCTGACTCACTTGATGGGTGTTTAAAAACTGGTTTAGTCTGTATATTCTTAAGCATTGCTAGTGGAAGCATTCCCTTTAGTGGATCCCTATTAAATACATAAGCTGCTCTGTGACAGGTGATATTTATCCTTTTTTTACTCTGTGAGTAGGTGAGGGTCCATGGACCATGGAAAAAAGCCACTGACTGGCAGTAAAAGGAGTCAGGCATTTCAGAGGATGGGAAGCCTGATGCGCCTCTGTCTCTTCAGCAGTTGTGTCCATAAAGGATGTTACTACACAGCCTGGGAATCCTCTCTCTGTTCCCAGCCTGAAGGGCAGTCCAGGCTCACCTCCTCTAGGAAGTGACAGGGCAATGAAAAACTTATATGATAAATTAAGGTATGTCAAGACCAATAGAAAGGGAAAGATTCCATTTCCTTTTCCTGACTTGACCTCAGGCCTGTGCCCAGGAACACATCATGCCTCCAAGAAGGGCAGTGCTGCAGATATTGCCAGGTGCCTCGTACCCCTGTGCTTCTGGGCTCAGGTCCCGCCTGGAGGCCACAGGACAAGCAGGTGCCTTGAAGGGATCATGATGTTTTCAAGGCATGCACAGACACCCACCACTCCTGGGAGTGTTAGCAGAGTCTGAACAGCATGGTGGGCTGATTCTTGTGGTCCCTGACAGAATGAAATAGTTTTGTCAACTCGCATTTTCTCCCATCTTTTCTTTTTGTCACCCTCCTTGTGGGAGTATTTCTCCAGTCAGGAAACTGAGGTTTGAGTAGTCCCAGCAGGACTACTCCTACTCCATTCCCACAGCTGGACACTTGAACTATTTGCCTTGGTTCCTGGGGATATGAGTCTGTGGATAGAAGGGGGAGCTAAACCCCATGAAAAGCTGCTTGAAGTGCAATGGCCATATGAATTGTGGAGCACCAATGGCTTTTCTTTGCATGAAAGAAACTGCATGCAAGGGACATTGTTAATTATCACAGCACACATTTTTATTACTAATGATTTGGGTTGTTCTGAGCGGCAATAGGAACTGTCTGTGGGTGTGTGGGTGGATAACAGATACTTAGGAGATGTTATAATTTGTATTTCTGCTTTTGCTTGGCCAAGTCTGTCATGGATCTTCTCTTTTTGTCTCTGACTCCTGTAGCAGTTAAGCAAGGCTGTTTATGCTGAGCTGGGTTTTGTAGAACATGAATTTCCAAGGAATTGGTTACCTTGTCACAGCTGTAGGGACTGGCATTGTGGAACATGTTTGCCCACCTTTAGAGCTGAAAAGCTGTCTCTTGTTTGGCCTTCTGTATATCTGCAGTGTCAGAGATCTTTGCTGCAAGTTGTACTCAATCCCACTCTTCCCCCTCTCCAAGGCAAAACATGGGGGCACTTCAGGAGTGTGGGCATTTTTCCCCATGAGTCTGGTACTTGGGAAGATGCTCTTCACTTTTTCTTTCATTCTGCCCCCTTCTGTTCTGCCTTCACTTCCTCCTGCCACAATTACCTGCAGTCAATGTCCCTCTGGACACAGCTCATCTCTAAGAGCCATCACTCAGCCCCTTTCCTTCTATCATGGCACACAGCAGCAAAAAAAGACACATGGTTCTTCTCTTCTCTCCTGTATGTTTATGAAATTGATCAAGGCTGAAAGGCACTCCAAAACCACCATGGAAAATGTCCTCTATGGGCTGGGTGGCCTCACTGCCACTGGGGACCACAGGCTTTGAGCCCTCACTGAAGGGACATCAACAAAGGAGCCTCACAGGGAAAGAAAAGGGCTTTTCTGCCTGACGCCTTCCGCTTTTGAGTTTATTTGTGGGCACGGTTGGTTTGTGTATATGCACTTAAACAGTTGTCAGGGTGTGCTCCTGTAGCACCCGGAGGAAAGGAAAAAGTGTTGGGGAGGCGAAATGCAGCCCCTCCACCCCAGCTCCATGTTGGGTTGCTACTGTTAAAATGTGACTAATGCTAAAAATAATTCTGGGGTTGCTATAGAAACTTGCAGTGTTGCTACGTGTGAACCTGGAGAGAATTGTACCCTCCTCAGTACATTGTTTTTCTCTTCCCCTCAGCCATGCTCACCCCCAAACAGGATGAGCACAGGCACACCAAACCTCAGCGGTGCCTTTGCACAGCCTTGCTGGTTTGCCACAGCTTTTTTTGTTGTCCCAGGGGGTGGGAGGTCACTATTTAACCCATCCTCTATCTATCCACTTCCATTCCTTACATCTCCCTCTGACACAGATTTTCAAATCCATGACTATCTGTTCTGTCAGCCTCCTGCTCCTTCCTTAGGTCTGGTGAGGCTTTGGGCAACACACACCAGGAACAAGAGGTCCCCTTCCTGCTCTTCCACCTCCTGGCTTGTCTCTCCTCAACCCACTGCCAGGTTTTCCTTGCTTTCCATCTGTTGTGGAGGAAAGGAATCTGTTGTAAACTTCCTCCAGGTCTAGAGATGAAAAGTGGTTTTGTATATGTTAACTTCATAACAGTGCTTCAGTCTGCCATTCCCATCTTCCTGTCCCTCCCAGCTTTGGTAGCTAATTTGCAGGAAGCTGAAGTTTTCCAAGCTTTTTAGAAGAAAGCAGTCAGGGGATCAGTTTACATTTTTCCAAGCTGGAATGACAAATGCTGGAAACTTCCATTCAATTTGAAAAAGAAACTGGGATTAACCCAGAGAATGAACGGCCACAATCCTTGAAGGCCAACCTGACTCTTACAGAAATTATCCTCCAAGGCAGGGAGAAGTTTTCCCCTCAATGCTGCCATGACATTTTCTTAGCATCCTTGAGTGCTGCATCTGGGAGTTTAGGAAAGAATAATGACCTCTTACCCATGCTCCAGATTTACAGCTTGTCCTAAACTTGAGGTGGAGTAGAGCACGGACTGTGCCAGCTTTTTTGGTCAAATTCATTGTCATGACAGTATCACACAGCAGTGACCTGGGAATGGTGCAGAAGAAAGCAGAGAGAGAAGAATATTTGCTTTCCAGAAGAAAAAAAAGTCTTTTAAAATCCCTTTAAAGTCTGTTGCTTTGAAAACCTCTTTCTTGGCCTGGGAATTTCAAATGGGTTTTACAATTTTTTTACCTCAGAGTTGAAAGTCTGTGTCCCTCCAGCACCGATGCAAGTCAGTACCAGGTGATTCACAGCAGTAGAAGGTCACCACATTTGGCAGACCTCTGGAGACCTTCCAGTCCTTCCTCTGCTCAAAGCCAAGGCAGCAAGAGCTGTGCTTGTGGGATAAAGGCTGCCCCTAGCCCAGGGAATAGGAACAAGCATGATAAGAAGTGGGATCAATGCTGGCAGAAGGACTTTTTGGGCATGGACACATTTAATCAGACCTTTAGATATCTACAGGTGATAGTTCTGACCAGGGGATGCACAGATGTGAAGACACATAAGGTTTCTTATGCCGCTGGGCACTGGAAGTTTGACCAGTTAGTGCTGCACTGGATTAGATGAAGTACCAAGCCAGTGCACCTTCCTTTGCTTTTGTAAATATTTATCTGAGTCATTCCATTCTCTGAAACACCATATTGTTCTTTACAATGTGTGAGACAGCTCCCTGAGCTAGGGACCAGCAACTGAGCATTAACTGGATGATGAAGGGAGAGAGCTCTGGCAGAGGTGAGGACCCTGCTCTGAAAGCAGTTATGCTTTGTTTACATCCATAACCCATTTCTCCATAAACAAGGCTTTTGGGGCTGGCTGATATGCCATTATACTGAAGAATCCATTTTGACCATCGCCCTTCTAGTGCTGGAGAGACAAAAAGGGCCTGCTCACTGCCAGGCTAAGGAGGGCTGCCCTTCCTGAATAGTTATTCTGCAGAGCAGCTCCTCCATGAACACCCAGACTTGAGAGAGTGCCAGAGAAGGGTTAAGAATAGAAAGACAGATGAGGCAAGCTTCTGGGAACTTCCCCTTCCACTGAAACACAGGAACATGTGTTATTCTCTGCCCCTTTGGCAAACACGGACAACATGACTCTCCCCACCTACACACATTTGCCAGCTGGTCCTCTTTCTATCTGTCTTTCATCATCAAGCTGGTCAAACCTGCCCTGCAGCCTCTCCACCAAATCCTTTTCCTGGCTTGCTGCCACGTTGTTCCCCACCTTTCAGTAAGGGAGGGGGTCTTTCCCTCTGCAGAGGAAGATCTCATATGCAAAAGGCTGTGCAGTGAGGAACAGGTTGTGCTCCATCTCGTCTCTGTGTTGGATGAGTTGTACACAGTGCTCTTTTGTCTAAAACTTGGCAACTCAGCATTGCTTGCAATCAGAGGAGTTTTGCTGTTGAACCATCAAATAGTTTGGTTAAATATCAAATAGTGATTTGGTTTGTCCAAACATCATTGAAGCTGAATGGACTCTTGTTTAGGATGTGGCTGATGAACCAGAATCCAAAGATCTAACATGTTTAGTAGTTTCTAATGTGACTATTGGACTTGTTCTTCCTTCTTCTGAAGTGAATGAAAGTAGGATCCAGCCCTTTTTCCATGCTTAGGGCAAGCAGATAAAGCAGGAACCAGACCAGGCTTATGAACCAACCTTAATCTGGATTTCTTGAAAAGTCTGAATTAAAAAAAACCAAAAAACAAACCAAACAACAAACTAGGTTGGCTTTTCTTGAAGTTCATCCCATTTTTGTAACTGTCTGCAATTTCTGATGTCAAGCTCCTGACAGATACTGTCTTTTGGGAATTCCAGTCTGGCTGAAAGTAGGAGCTAAATTGCAAGGAGTTTGTTCACAAGATTTGGGGCCAGTGGTACAGATGCCAAGGGTTTTATCGCAGTGGTATCTAACACTTACATGCTGAGCATTTTGAGTATGCATAGTAAGTAATACACCAACATAAGTAGGGTAGGGACTGAACAGCCAAACATGAATCTGAACTCCTTTCCTTGGCTGAAGTTATGATATGCAGGTTCTGACTTAGTCTTTTATGTACATAACCTGGATATTTTCATCTGGATGGAGTATTGGGAACTGGAGCTGTAACTTGAGCTCTGCCTATTTCTTCTGCTGATTTCTGGCGGAAACCCAAAAGCTACAGAGTTGGAGTTCCTTCAAAAGACTTCAAACCATTGGACAGTCTGAATGTCCTAAAAGTAGGATGGAAAACTCCATGAGAACAAGCTCTCTTGTGGTATCCCAATA
>VYZS01095716.1:13475-41650 GCA_013400695.1 Neodrepanis coruscans | reverse complement strand
TCTGTCTCCAGCTCCATGGAGCCGTAAGCCCACTCCCAGCCCTATATCCTGGGCCAGCCTCACCCATCCCAACTCCAAGGAGATGCCCAGTATCCAGGGCTGTCCTGGTGCCCCCTGGCTATCCTGCTCCTGGCTGGACATCAGCACTCTGTTTGCTGGACCCCATCCCAATGGACCTTAAGGTCTCCTGATGCTCACCCCAGGGAGTCACTGGCCCCTGCTCTGCCCTGGCAGTTTTTCTTTTCCACATGCCTTTTTTTTCACTTCTTTTTGCCCCATTTCTCCTTTAGTCACATCTCAGCTTTCAGAGAATATTTTTGTCTTATATCTCTTAAAGCAGGATCCTTGGGAACATTTAGGTACCTAATGAAGCAGATTTGGACTAATAGTATTTTTCACACTGCATAGGCACTTCAATTCTACTGAAAAATCAGTATAAGAACATTCTTCCCCTTTCATTTTCATCTATGTTGTCATTTGTATCCCAATTACCGCAACATTGTGCCGAAGGGTGGGTTGCAAACCCTAGGCAAAATGCCAAATATCACTGGAAATCTGGAGAAGGAAGAGGGGAAACAGACCAGAGAAAAGTGTAATCAAGTGGAAGGAGGATAACAAATCAAGGTAATATATAATGGTCTAATTCATTGCTCTGCACAGCTCAAAGCAGACTTTGTCACACCTGTGGTGGATGTACAATCAATTGGCCCCACATGCAGTGAATTTGCTTGTTGCATGCTCATGAGCCATTCAGTTAGAAACTTGGTAGATCCTCATTAAAATAAAAGACCAATAGTTCACCATTAAAGGCAATATGCCTACCTCCAAATCCATTAAAAGATGAAGTCTGATTCAGTGTTGGGTGAAGAAGAAAAGGAGTAAATATCTTACAAATGAGAAAATTCTTACACATACCAAGAAAGGACCATATGTAGATGTGGGATGGGGATATAGAGGTTTTTATGTAGAAGAAGGGAACGTTAAAAATACTTCAAATGTGCCATTTGTTTCTGGTCTTGAAAGATAATTCAAAATGATTCTACTGAAGAAAGATGAAATGGACATTCAGTAGTTGCATTCTAAAATAGAAAGATGTTGAGGACTAAATCTTCCTAAATCATCTTAAGAACAATGGGATACAATTCAAAAATTTTCAAGGTGTTTTGAAACCTGGCTGCTGCCCAGACTTTTGAGGTGTTTTACAGACAGTCATGTATATTGTCAGGCTCTTTATATGGCTGTCTAGAGGTGATTGCTATGCTGAGAATAGATAAGATAATTGGGACCATATTGAGGTAAGAATAGGAAAGGCAGACTTATCCTGAGTGATGTTGTGAGGGCAATAATTCCAAAAGAATTAAAAAAAAAAGGTTCAGTCACATAAACACAAGCTCTTTTTCATTCAGGGTTGGGAGGTGGGAGTGGAAGTTAAGTAAAAACCTTCAAGTGAGCAAACATGTTAGAAAGATATTGCAAATTAATGACACAGCAAAAGGAAAAGGTGTCATTTTTCAACCACCAAAAGACTGCTTCTTCTGAGAAAACAGTAACATAATTTCTTTATAAGTAAGATTTCCTCTGACAATAGCTTTTCCTCATGAGGCTCTAAGATCATTTTATAATTCTCTCATTTCAGTTTGACAACAGTTTCATGCAAATCAATTGCAAATAACCACAATTAACCAGCATATTTACCCAAATGTGAATATGGATATTCTTGATGAAATGAGAATGTTTATGATTTACTAGGAAGATCAGCCATTGCTGCAGTGTCAGCTATCTTACTCTTTGCTGGGCTGAACCCCGAAGCCTGTTTTCTGGAGTGCTCTTCTGTACAATCTGCAGACTTAATGCATGCAATCAGTTTCCAATCAACAGCCATAGAGAACTGGGGCACTCCAGACCTGGGACAACTTACATAAGGCTACTGCTTGTAAACTAAAGATAGCTCTTGTAAAACAGGTCGAGATAGCACACATATTCATTAATAATTAATGCATTCCAGGAAAACCTTTGTTTATGAAACATGACTTGTCCCAAAATTAAAATGGCTGTGTGTCATTACGTCTGTGCCTGTACTAAAAAAACTGATAGTCATGAGCTTGCTTTGGGAATCCAGTTTTGGTATCAAGGCATTTCTGACATAATTTTCTCAGGATTTATGAGGTATACAAGTTCTCCATGCACAACAGAACTCATTGTTTAAAATTGTCAGGTAAATTCAGTTGACAGACAATCAGTTAGTCAAAGATAGAATTAAAACCAGTAATGGTCTACCTACATGATAAAATATATATTAAAATTCCACAAAAAGATTTTATTTCATCTCCAGATCTTCGTTGTCAGGGAGAGAACAAATTCAGGCTCTATTTTTTATTCCAAACATTCTATGTAATACATTTATACTTGAATTTGCAATCTCATCATACATCTATACCTATGCAGAGTATCATTAATACCTTTAAAGTCAGAAGAAAGAAATAGATATTCTTTTTCTTTGCTTCATCTTATCTGTTTGGGTTTTTTTAATGTTTACAAGAGTAAGAAATTCCTGGAAGTGTTAGCATCTCTTCATTGTCCATATAAAGGAGGTTTGGATAATGAGCTCAAATGTCAATGTATACTGTATATTTGGGCAGATGAATTCTGTTTGAAATAACTGATGTAGATGTGATGATATTGTGAGAAAAGCTTATTAAACTAGTTTCACTTGTCAGTCCTGAACAGAATTTTAAACAGTGATCCTATATATTGATAGTGTTGCACACTACTTTTCCAATAGGAACTATCATAACATCCTAGATGCCAAATTCTCAAAAACAGTCTTGTTCTCTTATGAAGAAAATCATAAAAAAAAAAAAAAAGAACTGAAACATCATCTGAAGAAGTAAAGAGATTTTGATCTTCTGGTAATATTCCTGAAAAGATATTCCACTAACAGAAAATTCTCATGATTCCATCATTTTTCACTCTGAATATTACTTGGTTAGAGAAGAAGGTAATATAGTATAACAACAGAATACTTACATATTGCAATATTCTTTAATTTCTAACACAAAGGGATTGTAAAAAGACAGATGTCTATGAGACATCACCAGGACCAGAAATAGGTAAATAGGAAGTGAAAAAATATGATTCAATACAGCTTGGATAAGATACCTTTTATTTATGAGGAAGGGTGTCTGATTCTTAAGGCTGGGTAGGGATTTTATGCTTTATGCTTTAAATATGTAGAAATTACTTCATTGATGCCAGGCCTGCCTTGTATGTATTTGGTTCAGGACCAAAATGCTATGTGCAGAGAAATATTAAAATGTAACATTCCGTTATGTACTTATTTTGACAACGAATTTCAAGATTTGTATTCCTCTGCAGTTGTTATACAGTCTAAATCAAGACATTTTTACTGTTAGTCAGATATGCCAGTGTCTTATCATGATGAGATGTTCTTACCCTTGGAAGGCCTTTTTTAGTAACACTACCAATCTGAGGAAACTGAGAATGTATTAAAAAAAAGGAGGTATACGTGACCAAATACTTGTGTGGACACATTTGACATCTTGAAGCTCTTTTGTCCTGTTGGAGTTTTTGAACTGGCTTTGAGGGTGATAAATTAGAAAATGAGAACATTGCCTCTGTACAAAAGCCTTTTGGTTAACCTAATGTGGTTACTTTTTAGTACCAATCAGAAAATAATTCATTTTATCCTCATTTGCCTCTCCACTCCATCAGCAGAAAGTAGACAGTACATAGAATTATAGGATGGTTTAGGTTAGAAGGGATATTAAAAATCACCTAGTTCCAATCCCCCTGCCATGGCCACGAACACCTTCTAGTAAACCAGTCTGCTCAAAGCCCCATCCAGCCTGATCTTGAACACTTCCATCAATACATGTCCTACATGTAAAGTATCCTTCTCTGGCTTTCTTGTAGGCCCCCTTTAGGCACTGGAAGGCTGCTATAAGGTCTCCCTGGAGGCTGAACAACTCCAACTCTCTCAGCCTGTCTTTCATAGCAGAGGTGCTCCAACGCTCTGATCACCTTCATGGCTTCCTCTAGACTAGCTCAAATGGGTCCCTGTCATTATGCTGGGGACCCCAGAGCTGGATGAAATACTTCTGGTGGGGTCTCATAAGAACAGAGCAGAGGAGGAGAATCACCTCCCTTGACCTACTGCTCACATCTTAAAGATGATTTAGAAAGTTATAATGCTACCAAAATCTGTTTGACAAGACGTGATGCACAGATCAGTGAGGCAGACCACGTGTCCCTCTTCACAACAAGAATCAATCTATAAATTAAGCTCCTCATCTTTTAGGATCTGGACCCTGAATTTTTTAGTAGAATGCCATAAAATTTAGACTCACTCTTCTTAAACCAAAGAAATTTAATTATTTTTAAACTGAGGCTATTTCTACTGGTGACCAAAACAGTTAAAAAACCCCCCAAAAAACCCCAAAAAACTGCAGGACTTACTTTTTGACAAACACTTCATTTTCTGAGATCGATGTTATAGTGTTTACTAGGTCAAGATCACCACAAGTGATATAGGTTGAAGCGAAGTTTCTGAAATTAAAACATGTTTTCCCTTTTCTCCATTTTTTTTCTCGCTTCTGGGGGACTGAGGAGGAGGGTTTTGGGGGGTTTATAAAGATAGGCAAGCTCTGGACATCGCAGTGCAGCGCGGCTCTGGTTTCACACATCCTGCCAGGCGTCGGTGGATCTGTGGCAGGGGCTGCCCCTTTTGCACAGCCACCAGCGCCGGGGCAGGAAGTGCCCCCATTCCATTCCATTCCGCAGTCAACAAAAGTAATCACTGCCTCCACCTTTCCCCCACTGGTCTGCGCAGCAGCAGCAAGTGCAGCACGGTGTCCGGCCTGGTCCGGGGCCACCTTCCTGCTGGTGGTGCTGCTGCCAGCATTTGCCCAGCGCTTGCCATGGGCACAAATCCACTGGCTTGGTGGAGGTGGCGCAGCACAGCAGGCATGGTGCCGCCCCAGGTGCTGGCAGCAGCAGAAAACCACCGAAGAGTGCCAGAAGGTTTGGCTCAGCGATTCTTGGTGCTGTGCATGCACAGTCGGTTTCCCATGCACACAAAATGCAGCGCCAAACAGAGTGCCAGTGGGGGAACCATCCCGCCACTAGTGGCTACCGCTGTTGTGTGGGTTGAGGGCAGTCCAGTGCTGGTGCCCGGGACCCCCATGGTGCCCTGTGGTGCCCGCAGGCAGCCCCATCCCCCCTCGGGCCCTGTCCACGAGGCATTTTGGTGGGAAGTGCCGCCATGCTGCCTCATGGCGAGGTCTCGCAGGGGGGCAGTTCCTGGGTGCCGTTTAACCAATCCAGAGATGACCTGCACCCGTGAGGGACTCCGAGATTGCACGGGATTAGACTCCTTATAAAGCAGCAATCCCGGAGGCCATCTTTCTCTTTCGAGGCTCATCGGTCATCGGAGATGCATCTCTGCTCGTCTCGGCTCAGCATTTTCCCTCAACATGAACAGCGGTGCAACTTCAGCGGCAGCAAAGGCAGCGTGGGGTGCTGAGGACCACATCACCCACCAGCTGTGGTATTTTCTGTCCCCTGGGGTTCCCCTGGGTTGCTTTTATTTTCCTCTTTTCCAGGAAACCTTGGCAAGGACCCAGCACCATTCTATCCTTCCTCCCTCACATCAGCAGCCTAGCAGCCAGCCCAAGAGGTGCTCAGTTTGTCTGTCTTTGCATTTTCTTTCTTGGGTTTCTGTGTGTGTAAAATAAAACTTGACGGTTTGTTCTTGATTTTCTACTGTATTCTCTTATCACTATTAACGCCCCCTAGTGTCCAAACCAGGACAACAAGGCTTAAAAAAGAAAATGCCTTTCCCCTGTTGGGTTAGAAATAGGCACTAAAGAGTTCAATTCTATGAAAAGAGACCGATTTTGAACTCATATTTGAATCAGGAAGCTTTCTGAAAAAACAAACACCCACACCCCCCCCAAAAAAAAAAAAAAAAGATGAAACCTCTAAGAGATCAGATGCCTTTAATTTTAGAAATTAGCTAAATAGGAATTTTCAGGATTACAGATTTGGATCTGAGTTCTGAAATTCAACTGAAACTCCACATTAGATGCTTAAAACCTATTTTCCTTCCCTTCAATTCATTGCTTAGTGATTAGCAATGAGAAAATAAGTTCTTCTCTCTCAAAATGCCATAAATATTAAAGCTTTAACAATCACTGAAAAATAAAGTTCTTTTCATAGAATAGGAAATAATTAACATATGTCAAACCTATCAGCTAAAAAAAGTGTGTTTAAAGAGGAATCTGATGTCTTTGATACAAACACCAGTGTGTAAGACTTATTCCTAACAAAAAGGGTTTTTAATGTTTTGTTGTTCATTTGTTTGTTTGTTTTATAAAATAACTGAGAGATCTGAGATGTTAACATGAAAGGATTTAAGAAAATACCTCTTTAATGACAATAGAATGATGGAATGAGAATGCTGTTTAATTCCACGGTTTTACAAATCGTAACACCAAAGACGTCTCTAAAACGTGAATCAACTACATATTCAACAACAGAGAAATCGAGAAGAAAGGGTAGAAGCTTCTTAACATGTTTTCTTCTGAAAGATGAGGATAGAAATATTTGATGTGGATAATTAAAATAAATGATGTTTACTTACTAGGCCTTGATAATAAAAACCTTGAAGGCAGCCTAAAGCAGTAGCTTCAATGTTAATGAAGGAAGCCAAGATGAAAGAGTAAACATAATATTTGTTTGCAAAAAATGTCAGAAATATTATTACTGTAGAAATTTTTTATCTTACAAGGATAACATAACTTAAAATCATTACAATTTCAAAACAAAAAGAGTCCTTATCAACTGAGGTTGTGTGAAAGAAAAGAAAAGAAAAAAAATCAGTAAGAAGCAAAAAAATTGGAAAGGATCTAGCTGGATTGTAAAGCAACAAGTGAAGAAAACTTTTGATAGATCATGTTGGTCTAGCTAGAGGCCAAAATTTTCATCAAAATCTATGCGTAGGTTTTTGGTTTATAAGTTTATCTTTAAAACTGGGCATTTTTTTTCATAAAAGAAAAATTCCTTCATTTTCAAGCTCAAATGGTATATAATATTGTACACATATAATTGCAGAAAATAATATTTGTCAGGCTGTTGCTCAATAATATAACTCCAGGACCCCTAGCTTGATAAAAGAGGGAAAATAATTTCTTAGTCACATCCATTATTAGTCTTTGCATTTGTTAATTCCAATCCAAACTATTTTGAACCTTTATAATATTTTTTAAACTATCTTCTTGAAACACTAGAAAATTAAAACTTTTAAGGAATGAGGAATGAATACTAATTAAGAAATGGAGGAACTAGGCCAAGTAACAATTTGCTCAAGACAGTGATGAAATTTTTATAAGAGAAATAGATAAAGTCCATTTTCCTCATACTAAACCACTATTTTAAACACTTAAAAAAACTAAATACATGCTTTAGGTGAAAAATATGACAGACAACTAGAATCTTTGGTAAAAAGGTGCTCATAGAAGACAAATTAACAGAATTTAAAACCCACAAACATTTAAAAAATCTTAATAAAGCAATACTGGTTAGAAATGCTAATAAACAAGCAGTATCTCCAAGGAAAGATTTTTTTAAATTATAGAACATATTTATGTGGTTAGAAGATTTCATAATTTTGTCAACACTTTAAGGAGCTTGTCATTTCAAGACTAGGCCTTCCTAATCACAATCTTTTATATCCAAATATAAAACCTCAATCCACAGTATTTTCAGTGAGCTGGCACCAAAAACACCTGGATGAGTAAGTTCCTGCTAACAACATCCCTACCAGTTATCACGAATGTTGGATGATTAACTGCTGGGTACATTTATACCTTTAAGCCCTTTCCTATTTATGATGATGGTAGAGTAAAAATAGTATGCTGACAGTAGTAAAAAAAATAACCACTCACTCATCTTCAGAGTATTAGCTACAAACCAGAAGGAACGGACAGAATAGAGTTTTCTCAACTGTGCTTACCAAACTTTCCTTGTGTAGAACCCCTCAACAATAATGTTATGCTCACAGAATCATTGGGATATTGAAAATTTGGTAATGGGAGATTTGAAGTTGCAGGAGTATATGGCATGTTTTGCAGAAAGCTTCCTACAAATTCTTTTCTAATTGCTCTTTGACATTGTGAAAACTATTTAAGTATCCATAGCAAAAGTTTTGGTTAAATGTTTGACTAAAGCTGGGCCATCAAACTTATTTATATGAACAAGCAGAGATGAAACATTTTATAAACATAAACTAGGGTATTCTTTCTGTGGAATACTTCAGACATACAACTTTGAGTATCTTTAAATCCTTTAAATGGATGTAATTTAGTAAATAATATAAGTAAAACTCATAATTACAAAGCAAAAATAGGAATATTTGAATTTGCACCTCTAGGATTTCATCTGACTACATTTTTTACTAGACCATTAAGTGTGCAATCAGAAAATAAGAAAAGCTGACATATTTGTCTCCAGTAACGTATTCACAGCAGTGAGATTATAGCAGAAAGAACAGTTCTAACCTCAAGGTGGATGCTTATTTCATTTAGAGGTAAGCAGGGTTTCATTTCCCATCTACATTTTCTGTGGCGTAAATGTCTCCATACTCTGCAAATTGTTTTGTAAATCTTTTTAAAGGATTATAAATTTTCCTCAATATTGTTCTCCCTGTGCCTATCAATTAGCAAAGCAGATTTCAGAGCAGCAGAGTACATAATAAAGGGATCTTGTTGCTGAGTCTCAGACACCTTTGTGTATTTAGCAGTTAAATTTTTGGTATTGTTATGTTATGGTTTAGGGAAATGTAGCAAGCATGGTCCTTATACATAGATGAAAATAGCTGTGGTGTACAGGTGCTGGGTTTCTTCTTAGGAATACAATGACTGTATTTATGGTCAGAAAAACAGAAAAATAAGTGATTGCCAAAAACCACTCAGGGGAGTAGTATACATAACATATATAAAAAAAAATCATTGCATTTAATAAGGTGACTACCCTAAATACAGTTCTTCCAGAGTTGCTTACCAAACAGGCAGGTCAAAATATGGAATTAAGTAGCAAAAGGAGAAATATAGAAAGAGCTAGAAATCACTCTTGAATACGGAGAAAGAAGAAACTCCTTTCAGGAAAGGATAAAATGCAATACTGCATAGGTTAATGGGAACAAAATGATGATATTAATTGATACAAATTATTTGAGGTAATTATAAACCCTTCTCTAGAGTCATTCAGCTTTCCTCTAGTTTTTAAGCATTTTAATGTCTTTGTGCATCTGAGTTTCACATGGACTGAAATATTCAGATTGTTATTCCTATAGATAATAAAAAATATCTTATTGAAACATGACCTGGCAACTTTTCCAAGACAGAGTGTATGCAGTTTTGAGGGATCCCTTAAAACAGGAATCTTCAGTTTGGGAGTGTTGGATATAGGACCCTCTGTGCCACAACTGCCCACAAGATATATAGGCCTTGTGGTGCATGGTGCTGATGACCAGAGGATCCAAGAAAAACAGACTATGTACAAGCTATACAAGGGCAAAATGGAGACTCTAATGGAGTCTTTGAAGAGAGCTTTATTGCAAATTCATTGACTTATATATTCCATGGATTGTTTAGGTTTAATACAGCCAATAGACAAAAGGAAAGGTGGTCGTGTTATGCAGAGGTCACTAAGCCAGTTCTTAGAGCACACTAGATCACAATATGATGTTTACATACCTAAGACATTATCTCATAGTCTGGACATGCACAACTTGCTAAAAGCTTAAACACACTGTAAATACAGCTCTATGTTCTGCCACAGCAGAGTATCTGCCCAGTCATAACAACAAGGAATTGCACAGCACCTAAGGAAACTTTTTGAAAAGGTTTATGTTTGGTTTTAGTTTGTGGTTTGTTTTGTATTTGTTTGTTTGTTTGTTTTAAATTTGTTTCTTTGGGGTTTTTATTTTGGTTGGTTGGTGGGTTTTTTAATAAAGAAATGATAAGAAAAGACAGGCTTCTTAAATTCACTGTCACTTAAAAAATTTAATCACTTCCCCATCTTCTAAGTATTTGTTGTGAACCAGAAGTAGCAGATAGAATAACAATATCAATCTCATGCTAGTAAATAATCTCTGCAATTCAAGAAAAAGAGTAAATTCCAATATGCACAAGTCTCTGTCTACACTCTCATTTGCTTTATGTCAACCAGGCTATATTTTCTTTCCTTGGGAAGATTCTTTTGGGTCAACTCTCTTTATTGACCGTTACTGATGCTTTTAAAGCCACCTGCTCCTTTTGCTTCAGATCTTCAGGGAACTGCTCTTCTGTATAGTACAGTATAGTATAGTTCTTTATAGGTCTTTCTAGAATGAAATGGGGATAGTAGCCTATAATTTGCAAGACTGACTCTTTGTTAAATTCATTGAAATGGTTTTGCTATTTGGAAACTGAAGATGGAGTCTCTTTCTTCCACAGAATTAATTTCTATTTCTTAAAAGTTCAAAAGCATTAAAAAAGAAACATAACCCAATTCCAGTGACAATAAATGATAAAGAAATTTTAGATTGTGTCATCTGTAGCTCACTTGTTTACCTTTACACATTTGTTGTCACTTGCCTAGGTGAAAAGTCTATATACTGTCTTTGCATGGTAACTGACCTGCTGGCAAATTCTCTTCTTAATACAGACCCAAATGCTGCTTAATACAAGGGCACACTCGTTAAGTATGTTCAGTTTGTCCACCAGGACATCCAGGTCCTGTTCTGCCAAGCTGTTTTCCAGGCAGACAGCCTCAGACAAACATAAGCCTCTGCAGGACTTCTTTGTTTGCAGAACTTTGCAAGATTCCAGTTTCCCTGTTTCTATAGCCTCTTTCTGAACGGCAGCACAACCCTTTGGTATATTGGCATCTCCTCTTAATCCGATATCATCTGAAAACTTTCAGGGGTTGCACTCTGAGCACATAAATTTGCATGCATTCAGCTTGCTAGCCCAGTCTATGACCTTCTTACTTGATTATTGCCCATCATCTCCCTTCCTCGTTGTTCCTACTTTAGAGCTCTCTGCAGCTGTTTTGTCATCCTGCTGGCAAAGACTACTGCCTTCAATTTGGACTATAAGCCATGGCTACTGTCAGTGATTTATATCTAAAACACTATCTAAAAGTCTGGATGGTACATTAGGTAGTACAAAGGCAATCTTGATCTAGAGTTCCTTTTTTTTTTTTTTTTTCCAGTAACCCTACATCTTTAGTTGCCTAAAGCTATCATACTAAAAACCTATCCAAAAAAATCCCACCTTATTAAGTTGCTGCTCACTTTCCCTACTCTCATTTCATAGTTACTCTTCTACTTGCTCTGGTAGTTCTTCCTCCTGTTATAAATAAGTTTCTTCCTGACATTACAAATCTATTTCTGTTTTTTTTCAGTGGACAGGAAGAAGAAATCACTTGCAAGTGTTGACTGCATAGATAGCTAGATAGATAGACAGACAGATACATATAGAGTCAACTTAATCTTGGAAAAGCAACAAATTTTGAATTTATCTCTGAATATTTTTTCATTTAGTAGTTGCTCTCTGCTGAGGATATAGAGTTATTAGTACTGAGTCTGAATCTTATTAATGATAAAATTTTGAATTAATTGCTGATGCAGTTTTATTTATTTAATTATTTATCTAATTATTTATCATTATGCAATGCAGCTGTCTGGTTTTCTCTCGGACAGGAATTTCTCAAGTATCCAATGTCAAGACCACTGAAAAATTATTCTTTATATTAAAATGTCAGTTGAAATAGAGAGAACAACATGCAGGAGATTTTTTCCCAGCAATCTGTGAAGTTCAAGATTATTTGCCAGATTGTACTCCAGGAACAGTATTTTCAGGATGCCTTTTTGTTTTCCACCTGGATGTCCTAAGTGTGAGAATTGCATTGATGTGCAAGATCTGTCCTTCATAAAATTAGATATCTCACTGCTAGTCATAGAGCAAGGTAAATTTTTCCCACAGTACCATTTGCCAGTGGTAACACTGAAGCAATACTAATGATTTATATTACAATTAATTAAGAATTTCCTTGTAAATGGAAATTAGGAAAGACTGACTTCTCAGAGACTTTCATATCTTTGACAGTAATCCTATAGCCTTTCCTGTATTTGATTTACCTCACATGAAAATACCAAAAGCTGTAAACAGGCTAACCCTGCCATATTCATTCTTTGGTAGAGAGACATAAAGACAGTCTGTTTGACATCAAAGTCATGCTTGAGAATCTTAGCTTTCTCCAAGTTTAGAGTTGCACAAGCTGTGAGTTTTCTTTACAGACAAACTGTAACATAAAGTGATTTCACATCCCCATATTAGATATAACTTAGTTTCAGCATCAACAACATCCTGAATGTAATTTCTCCTGTCTTTTCCAAAAAGGGATTTTTGCAAATGTTCAGTGACTGTGCAAGGTGAATTACAGGGTAAGTGTCTAATTCTGAATAAACAGTGATTGTAATTCCTGTGTAAGAAAGTATATGTGGAAATATGTTATGAAGTGTCTCCATGAAAGCAATCACATGTGGGGTTTAACTTCATGAATGGTAATTATGGAATTATATGGTAATAGGGCATGACAGTCTTTGAAAAAGAAAACAATTATTTTATGACAACTTAAAAATCAGTTGTATCGCTTGTAATGAGAAAAAAAGCTTAAAATTTTGAGTTAAAGAATAATGATAAACTGAAAAGTCAGAGACAAGTCAATCAATAGTCATGCATCAAAGAAAGAATTTCTCAGCAGAAACCTTTTAAATATAGTTATACTGAGGTATGCTGGAATAAGTCAGACTTCAATTTTTATCTTTTTTTTAAAGAACTAATATAAATTACTAATTTTAATGAAGTTATTATTGTTTAGTAGGGGCTGTGGGTTTGTTAGTTTTTCTGTTCACCATTGAACACTGGCTGTCCACAGGTTAACTGCCCTATGATTGCATAGACTGATCTAGTCACATGTTGTAAGCCCGCTTTGTTCTTTCACACTACATACAACTATATTATTACCAATTTGAGCATCTTTTTTTCTCTGAAAGACATCCTGTATCTAGAGAGTTTGGTGTGGATTAACACCCTCTTTTCAAAGAGGAAGTAAACTTAAAATAAAAGAAGTGATACAAAATCCCAATTTCTCACCACCAGCCAACCGATGCCCAGCCAATGCCTGAACAATAATAGTCTTGAACAAATTTCTTTTGAGTTTTGATTGCTAAGCACAATGTCATATGTCATGGAATATCCTATTGGTCACTTAGAATAGGCTGTCCTGCCTGCGTTCCCTCTCAGCTTCTTGCTTTGCCAAAGTTTACTCAGTGCTGGGGCAGCCTGAGAAGCAGAAAAAGCCCTGACACCGTGTAAGCACTCCTCAGCAAGAAAGAAACAAGAGTGTGTTATTGACACTATTTTAATGTTTTAATAGCACCATACCAGCCACTATGAAGAAAACAATTCCAGTCAAACTCAAATTGTATTAATAAATATTGCTGTGAGTGATTCTATGCATCATTCCCTGATTCACACATAAACGTATTTGCATGTAAATCTGACTGCAATATGGTCCATACCTTAGGAAAACAAAAATCTACTTTGCATCAAAATTTACCTTTATTTAGAAATATTTGATGACTCTGAGACATGGGCTTTACAAAATAATCCCTACTTTCTGTATTTGATCATAATTGTTCATACACAGTCATTATTTTATATTAAAAATGTGTAAACCATGGCCTCTGTCTTGGTTTAAGACAGTGAGGGGCTATTTTATCAACATTGGGCCAAGAGCTTTTTAGAAGATATAATAAGATTTATTAAAAATAAAAATACCAATAAAGAAATGTATGGATATAAATGTGATACCAGCCACAGGGAATGAAACAAGAACAAGAGAAAAGGAAAACCATGCCCCCCACCCAACCCTGCAGAAAAACCAAAACACCTGAGACCTTGATCCCACCACCAACCCCCAAAACCCAACAACAACAACAACAACCAAAAAATAAATTCAAACTGTAATGGAAGAATCCAAGCTGTGAGGCAAAAGTGTGTACTTGGGGTCAGGGATCTGCAGGAGTCTTCTGCTGTGGGAAACACGGAGCAGTCGAGATACAGGGAAGTCCAGGAATCCCAGGAAACGGCAGGAAACTCAGGAGGAAAACCATGGCTGGGACAAAAGGGCAGATAGTTCCAAGGAGACGGCTGAACCCGGAGCGCGATCCTCTTCTCAGAACAGTCCCAAGTTGAGAGAGAGAGAGCAATCGCTTCCACCCCGCACCGTCCCTTCTCTGGCCAATAGGAAAATGCCTCCAAGCTGTCAGTTGTGTCTTCTCCCACCACTGCTTGCCATGCCGTGTCCCCATGGGCTTCCCCTGCCTCCGCTCATGGACCCAGCTCTGCCTGCTGCTGCCACACTGCACCTCTGAATCAGCTACTGCCACTGCTGCCTCAGCCTGCTGCCAGCCCATGCCGCGTAAGTGGCACTGGGTGCCCGCTCACCCCCTGTGACCTGGGAGCGGACCCCAGTGCATGCTGGGGCGGATAGCATGGGCAGCAGGGACAGAGCTGTGTTCCCTGAATTCACTTCAGGAAAACAAAAATGGAAAGTATTCAACACAGCTACATATTAAAGGTATTTGTCTGGGCGTTTAAACCATAACAGCCTCTTATGTACAGTTTATCCATATAAATAAAATTATTCTATTTCTACTTTCTAACATAAGACAAATGATAGTTGGAATCAAATAATTAGTAAGCATTCTTATTTTCACAATACAAACATTAGATATTAACTGGATGTTTAGCATACTGGATACTGTAACATTTTCTACAGAAACGGCAACTGTCAAATCAATCACTGAATCAAAAGCAGAGAGCAATATTTAATGGAAAATAATGAAGGTAGCTTTGCATTGACTGACAATCTGTTTCTATAGTAAATATAACATTTTCTGTTTACTACTCTGAAACTTGAGAGTTATAACTATAGTTCCGAAGCCTGGCATATGATTAATGAGTTCTACCCTCTGCTATATTAAAGAATGGAATGAAAAGTTAATGGCCAAAGAGTGCATATATATATCTTCAGAAATAGAAAGCAAAGAGATAAAATGTGTCTGAGTTGCTTGCAAGTCCCTTGATACTGATATTTTTAGAAATACAGGCACACATGCATAATCAATAGTTGTACATCTTGTGAAACATTCAACCATCTCTCTATTGGATCACATAGTTGTGAAGTTTGGAATACAGATAGTCCTTGTATGACTAAGTTAAAATAATTCAGTAAACTAAGGAGAAATCCCAAAGAGGAAAATGAAAATAAGAAGTGAAATGAGAATTTGCTCAAAACAGCTCTGTAGTTGAAAGAGCAAGAGAAAAAAATCATGTTGCTAACTTGAGATATTTCTCTTAGAAGTAATCTCTCTAGAATCCTTTGTTGCAACTGAATGCTTATGTGTGCATATATAGAGATATGTTTAATAAGTATTAGATATATTCAAGGCAAGAATATTATTTATTTAATGATAAGAGAAACTGATATTATATATATTGTCATTGATACACACAATTTCTTGGTGTTCAGACATCTGCTTTGGCTACATCTTTTACTGAGTCTGAGAGGGCTCTGTCTGGGTCCTTATCCGGGAGAGAATGTACCAGATCAACAACTGTCGCAATGGGATAGTCCCACTGATTCTGTGGAGTTGAATCCAGCTGACTCGTGAACTCAAAGTGAATTGAGATATCCAAAGTGATAGAAAAATAATTTGTCAAGAATCATTTCATTAAATCAGTATATTTTTCTGACTCTGTGAAAGCTGGAGGCCTGATGCCGGGGGAAAAAAAAGATGTAATTTAAATGGATTTGCAGCAGGAAGGAGAAGAATAGGAGGAAGCATAGACAGTTTAGGAAATCCACAGTAGATATCAAGAGAAGGAAGTATCAAAAGAGAAATTTCTGTTATTCTGCAAATGTGAATCATTCAGCTTCCTCAGTCATCCTGTGTTTTCAGTCCACTCAGTAAAGCTTCTATACTGAAACATCATCTTCTACTGCCTTCCTATTGTCTTTTCTCAACTGCTGTCAATGATGACTAAAAAGTAACCAGATTTAGAATTTCGATTTTGAATTTATTAAAACATAATAGGTAACTGAAAAAAAAACAACCAAACACATACTAGGTAATACAGTGAAATGTACTGGAATGTTACTTTCTCTCTCTTCTTTTTTTTTTTTTTTTTTTTTTTTTTTTTTTTTTTAATTNTTTTTTTTTTTTTTTTTAAATTTCCCCCCCCACCCCGGTCTTTTTTTTCTCCTTGACCCAATCTTTGTGTTTCATGTCTAGACAGGGCTTTCTTGATCCAAGTCTATAAAACAGGATCAAATCTTTACATATACTGGATATTCAAAGGAAAAAACATAGCTTTCACTGGACGAATGACAGTCATTTATTATATTTGTGGCCTATTAGGAATAGCAATAGACTTGAATGCTGAGTGAAATATGGTGTAGTGTTTGAGGTAAAAGGAAAGGGACTTAACAGCAGCCGGGAAAAAATAAAACTGTGAATGGAGTAGACAAGGAGATTCTTCACATTAGACTCCTGGGCTCACTGGGATTTTAGTTTCTTTGTTTTTCCACTTTTGGTCTTTGCTCAGTGACAAAGATTGGTTACAATGAATCATGATGCCAAGGATGAAAAGGAGCCTCGGAAACAACTAGTGCTCATGGTAGTCTTCACAGTCTTTCTGGAACTACAGCCTAATGGTAGAATTCTCACAATTCACTTTCATCCACTTTTCATGAAAATTTAGAATAGAAATAATAATATGATTGTATGAGAACTTCATGCTCTATGGTTGTATTAATAAACATAGTTTTAAGTTGGTTTGTGTTTACAAACCTAACCAGATTATTTACAAAGCTCAAAAAAAGATTAAAAACAATTTTCAGAGAAAGAAACCCAAGTATACAGAGGCTAACTAAGTCACCTAAATTCACTTACAGAGTTCGAATTTGAAATAAGAACTTATAGACACAGGTCAGTGAGCAATAGTGGTGGAACCTTCCTCTATTTGAGTATGATAATCAAGGTGATATGATTCACTTAAGAGTTCCATTTTAATTTGTCCTGCATGGATAAAGAACAATTTAAATTTAGAAATAACAAATGTGTTATTCTATATAAATAAAAAATGAAACAGAAAAAAGGTCAGAAGAATTACTCAAGCAAAGAAATAAAATTTTCACTAAACCAGTGGTTAGCTTTTAATTCAAAAAATGTTGCTATTGTCATATAGATTCCACAGGGGAAAAAAATGCCTGAATTCTAAAAGGAGAAAGCTACCACTTTAATTTCCAGAGAATTTAAAAAAAAAAAAGTCACTAATCTTTTCATCTTAAAATAAATGCATAATTTAATAAGCAGTTAAGTGTTGTCATTTATATAGCAATCTCATGCATTTATTTTAGCTACAAAGTGTTCTCCTAAAGTATGCTAAACTGTATATTTTTTCTTATATTCCAAAGAATAATTGAGCTAAAAGTGTACTTACTTACATCAAGTGTACTTAGAGTTCCAATCTGTGGCTTTATGACTAAAAAGACCAAAAAAAAAAATCCATAGGGTAAAACAAAAGGTAAAAGATTGGACAAGATGGAATAAATACTTGGTGTTGAACACTGAGTTAAACATGCCATTAAGAACAATGGAGAAGTCAGACCACAGGTGATAGGGACTGAGATGGTTAGCAGAGAACAAAAACAGAGAATAGTAGAATGTGAAGGAGAGGTTTATAAGGTACACTGGAATAAGTTTTTATACTTTCACCAACATATACAAAAAGATATCTTTGTCAGGGTACTTACTTCATTGCAGGTGGGTAAAACCCTTCTCAGCAATAGGCACTGGGAAGCTTAAATAAGGCAAAAGAGACTATAACTTTACCATTTTTCTCTAGAATAAACCTCTAAATATAGCAGAAAATTGGAAATATAACAAAATCTTTTTCAAATGTCATAAACGTAAAAGAATTGTTGTTTTGATACAAAAAATATCCAACAAAACAGACAGAGCAAATCAACACCAAAACAGCTTGTTTTGCTTTGTTATCCCATTAGTACCAGATAATTTCATGAGAGAAATGAATGAGATTTACCATTCCCTAATAGCTACCCATCAGCTGGTGAATACTTGAAGTTGTTCTTTGTCATGACAATTCACAGAAAATACAAATTGAATTATTCATATTGAATACCTGGGAGCTGTATATATTCAGTAATTTAGGAGATCAGAATGCCAAAATATAGAATATGGTTATTTTATTTTTAGACTTAAAGACTAAGTACTTGTTCGAGGTTGTATAATTTAAGAAATAGTTCTTTAAAAGTTGATCACAAATCAAGCAAGAAAGCTAGAAAGCAAGCTGTTTATTATGCTCTTGCTTGTTCTTGAGAAATACGTATTAAGACTGAATTTTAAGAATGAATTTTAGTTGTAAATAAGAATTAAAAAAAAATGTAGCCAGTGCTAAAAGCACTCAAATACTGTAAAGTCAGTATTTAACATGGCTTGTTATATGATCTATAAACTCTCACTCAGTCTTTTTGATAATTTGGTACTATCATTTTTGCCTATGAGAATCAGGGCACTTTAAGTATTTCAGGGATTTTACTACCATTTGTATTTTGCAAAATCAGGCAGAGGGCATGAGGGGACAAGAAAAAAAATGGGGTTTATGTTAGACTCTTACACCATGTTCTACAAATTTGACTTTTTTAGACTACCATATTTAACTTCCTTGAAGGGGAGAAATGCTTTCCTCTTTAAGTTAACACATCATGAGCTCTAACACTAAGGTATTTGCTATGGTAGCAGCCTATTAAGGTGGCTTATGCTGTGCACCATTAAATTTATCTCTGTATTTGTTTAACTGGAAAATTAAGTGCATTTTATTCTCCCCCTGAAGGAGGAGTTTCTCCAGACTTCTAAATTACTTCAAGATAATAATTAAATTTACCTCTGTATGAAGGGTTCACAGAAAAATTAGGTAATACCTTCTTCAGCTGTTTTGTCACACATAGTTCTGTCAATCCAGTGGTAGGTGACATGTGGCAAGAAAAGTCAATGAAAATTTTACAGTAATGAAGTCAAAAGAAAAACAAAAACCCTTATATGATTCATTGTTTTTCATGGTTCTTAACATTCTTCATTCAAAAAATTCAGGTTTTTTTGTAAACTTCCTTATTAACAGATGGAATTCACTGAGAAAAAATGCTGATTCAAGCAACTTAGAAGGACAGAATCATAGATTCTATCTTTTCTATCCAGCTTAATGTATATCCAATCTATAGAAGATATAAAACTCACAAGAAGAAAAAAAATTCAATACATAAAAGATATTTAATAAAAGGTACTTAATATAACTAATGTTCAGTGAAACAGGAGTCACAGAAATAGCGAAGTAATAAAAGCAATACTGATACTGAAATGGATTCTACTGCAAGAATTATAAAGTGAGAGATAGTATAAAAATCTCATGGAGAACTTATTTAGATGGATAATGGCTGTGATGCTTTGCTTGCACTTAAGTAAATGAAGAATAATCTAACCAATAAATGCAGCATTGGAATCAAGACCCATAATACTTTTCAGAAATTATTGATTTGGAATATTTTATATTAGAATTCTTCCACTTTGTCTCTTGCTTTGTCATCAAATTTTCTTTCCTTTTGTATGCTTCAGAACGTTCTGTATTCACCGTCTTTTCACTCTTTGTTCATTGTTTTAAAAAACACCTAGATATCAGGATAACTACCAATATCCTACACATACGTATCTCTGACATGACGGCTCACTTCAGTCTGCTGTTTATCCCACTTATACATCAAAACGAAAGCAAGAACCATTCTTTGAACTCCTTCACAAGGAAAACTTTCCTCTTCCAAATGGACTGGGTAAACAGAAAAGATAAACATTTTTGCTGAAATGTAGCCCTTCAAATTAGAAGTCAGTGGTCTTGGAACAGCTAAATAACTCTTGAAGATGAGAAAAGCCAAACAGAAGGGATAGATGAAATTACAACAAATTACATTACTGCCAGTCCTCTCTCTCTTAGTTAGTAAGTCTTTTTATACTTTCTCAGTATTCATTCATGTTAATGTTAGATGGCAAGATATCACTCTAAAGTCCTTTAAAAACCCTTAAGCATGCTAAATTCCGCTAACTTCTAAAGGCTGAAACACAGAAATATGCATATATGTGTGTCTCTGTCTTTACATGTGCATATGTATGTAAAAAACATAGTAAAATAGTATGTCATTGGTTGGTAGTCGTAAGGATCTGAGTTCCACAGGCATGCTCCTTCTCCCTAAGAAAGCCAGGAACATGCAGAAGGCATTACAACTGCATATCATCTTTTCAGATGAGAAGAAAGAAGATTGAATACAATCGCAAAATAATTCTTCGACTACTGCTTTGATATTCTTTGTTTTGTAAGTCAGCCGCATGTCACTGAGAATCTCTTTTATGTTTCTTAAGTATTCATACAGGCTAAATATTAAATTGCAACATATCATGGTAAATTAAATTAGTATCAAACACTGTGGTTGTATGAGGAAATGAATTGCAGAAAAAGGTGAATAATACACAACTTCAAAGAAACCTGCTTTTCAAATAATGAGGGCAGGCTGTGTGAACAACATTATCTTGTACCAAATAGAAAATTCAGCAGCAATGACTTATCACCAAAAACAATGAGGAGAAAAGGGAATATGTCATTAAAATTTAGTCACCAAAACATCTTCAGCAGAACTGAAAGAGAGAAATGTCCTGGTTTGGACACTAGTGAGCGTTACAAATGACAAGAGATTGCAATAGAATCAACAACAACCGACAGAATTTATTTTACAAAGAACAGAAACACAACAATAAAACTCAAGGTGGACAAACGGTACTCCTTCAGGCTGGCTTCTAGGCTGGTGGAGCAAGGGAGGAAGGAGGCTGGCCCGTAGAATGGCGCCAGTCCCAACTGCAGGGTTCCTGGAAGATGGAAAAGTGAAAAGAAACCCCAGGGGTCCCCAGGGAAGAGAATACCGCAGCTGGTGAATGGCATGGTCCTCAGCCCTGTGCTGCTTCTGCTGTCAATTCAACTGTGCTGCTGCTGGGGCCACGACAAAAGACTAAGAGAGCAGAGGAGATGAGCTGAGATGCAGCTGTGACAACATCCAGTCCCGAAGAGAGGGCAGGACTTCTGTACTTGAGGTTTTATAGGGTGCCCGTTCTCATGTGATCTCAGGGCACCCTTCCAGTGCAGGTCACCTCCAGATTGGCTAATGGTGCTGGGCACCTCCGCTTCCCTGAGACTTCACCACAGGGCAATATAGCAGCGTTTTCTGCCAAAATGCCTCATGGCTGCAGCCAGCCGAGGGGGGAGCCACCACCACCATATCTGTCAGCACATCAGGGCACCCCGAGGGCTCTGGGGCCACTCCCAGCATCGGGCTCTGCCACATTGGGTCTGCTCCTCACAACATGGTCCTCACTCCATGTGCCAGCACAGCCACCGCGGGGGCAGCCTCAAGCACCACAAGGGCTGCCAGCATCACACGCCTGCTGCCAACATGTGTTTGATACTGGTGGCCACGCTTGCTGCCAGCACAGAGCGGAACCACAGTACCACGAGCCATGCGTTTCACAGCCAAGCGAGGAGAGCCGGCTGCACCTGCCACTGCTTGCTATGCCACTATTGCAGTGCCAGAGGCAGCCAGCAGGACCACCTGGGCATTGCACCGCCAGGTGCACATGCAGCAAGGGCCAGCAAAGTGGCCGGGCACAGCTGCCAATCCTCCAAGAGGTGAGCATACCGCGGGCATCCCTGGCCTGGCGCCGCCCCCGCCCCAGTGGGAGTGTTGGGGGAGCCATGGAAGGTGATGCTGCTGCCTCTGCAGAGCCATTGCAGGGCTCGTCATGGTGCTGCTGCAGCCGCCAACTCTGTGTAGGAGCTGTTCTCCTGCAGGGGAACCACTACCAGGTGGTGTGGTTTCACAGCCGCCTGTGCAATCACAGAGCTGCAAGGGCCTGGGCGAGGGTCCAGGGGACCCGCTCGTGTTTTCCCCCAGGCCAAGTCTGCATTCACAAGACACTGAAATCTGTCTGCTGTTTCTTATAAAAGAGAGAACAAGGTTTTAAAAGCAACCCGCCTCCTGCTCACCCTAAACCCCCCCAAAACTAACACCATCTCCCCTCCCCTCAGAATAAAAATAAGTGTGTTTTAAAAATTAGAACCTATTTCACCCCATAAGAAGAAAGACCTCTTTCTGCTATAGAATGAGGCTGAAACTTGGAGATGTCTTTGAAACTGAGAAAAGTGAGTTTTAACTGAATCGTACGAAATGTTTCAGAAAGTATCCCAAATGTATTCTAAAAATGTATCATCTGAGAACAAATATCTTAAAACACACATTATTTCTGAATATTCTGTTTCTAAATGATTGCTATCAAACCTACTGCATTAATTTTTAGTTTAATAATCTATTCAGTATTTGCTAAATTTATTTAATATAATTAAATAATATGTTGACATGTGTTATATAAAATCAAAGATAAAATATAAAATAGGTATATTTTCAATTTTGTGTCAGTGCATTTCTTCTATGAGAGTTATTACTTCGTTTTTTGAAACTAGGTTAGTACTTGTATCTTAGTACAAAATCTGATGTCACGCAGTCTTTATTATCTGCTTTTTGGTTATGATTTCAGTGGAACAGATACAGAGGAAAGTCTGTCGCATATGGACACCCTAGGGTCCATGTTTCTCTGTTACAATGATCTCAGACAAGGCTTCATTCCCTCTCACTATCTCATCTCAATCCATTTATATGACAGATGATATTTGGTAAGCATCCTGGAGATGGAGACACAAGAACAAACCCAGCTGGCTTCATATTCTTTCAAACTGTAAGATAAAGAGCTCTAAACTGGAACCTACTGTAATGGCCTAGTCTGAAATTCTTCAAATTCCAAATAATTTCAAATTCCTGTCAAATAATATATAGATTCATAGGGAGACAATAGGGAGCAAATTTCTCTGTGAGCACATTTTCTCTGTTTATTTCCAGAATATTACTCAGCATATGTATGTGTGTGGTTTTAGCTAGAGGAAAGCAGTGTGATCTATCTGTAAAAAAAAAATGATGCAATGATTCAAATTTAGTACTCAAGTTGCACAATTGACAACATCTATCTAAAAACTACATTACTGAAGACACTTGATTTCCTAAGTTATCCAGCTACCTAGCTATAGTGAATTCTCAAATCTTAAGCATACCCCTTAAGGTATCAGTATACTTTATTATAAGCTTTTGCTGTTACTTGATATGATTAAATTCCTTTTTATTTAATCTAATTTTGTCTACTAACATGAGAATCAAAGAATCTTTACTTAAACAGTTTTCCAAACTCTATTCTACGTATGCTTGCAAAAGAAAGACAAATGTTTTGTTTCAGATTTATGTTTCCTAACTGTTCAAAATACTGTGTTTGTTAAACAGAGGTTAATTCTTCTTAGTGATGCCTTAAGGGGTATGCTTAAGATTTGAGAATTCACAATAGCTAGGTAGCTAGATAACTTAGGATATTAAGGGCAGAGAACAGCCTGTGTTTCACGTTTGCATTCTTCTATATAGATAAGGGGGATAGTAAGTCAAAATATAGAGTTAGGCTTCCAGGCCTACCAGGAGCTGGACTGGGGTGGGGATAGGTAATAAGGGACCATCCTGTTGGGTGTTTAAGGGGCATAGTAGTAAGATGGGCTTTAGTTGGATAGTGTGATGGGTGGGCACTTAAAAGATTATAAAAATGGAGAGATTGTTATGAGTTTCCTCTTTGGATCATTGGACAGCACCAGTAAAGTTGCACTCTCCCTTCACTGCGTATTTGTCTCACTTCTTATCTCGATTCCAGCAGGCAACATTAGGAAACTCTTCTTCAATGTCATGAGGAAGTTGTATATATGTTATTTCCACATCATATTTAGATTAGCAAAATACAGTGGCATAATGTCTTCTTAAAACACAGACACACATGTTGGAAGAGTAACAGCTTTTCAGCAAGATCAAGGAGACAAAGAATTGTGATATGAGAGAATAATAATAATAAGGTCTTACTCAAGTCCAAGTATCTGAAACAATATCAAAGAGATTACTGAAAAATATGGAACAATAAATTGAGGGGTTTTTATCTATTTTAAATTTGTCCTTGCTTACAATTGCCTTTTTTAGATATAAATATAAAACCTATGGGATTTTGATGGAGTGGCAATCATCCATGTAACTGTACAGAAATGATAGAAGTTGCACGTATGTTGAATTTGGTCTTTTGGATTTTATCTCATTTTATCCGAACAGTAAATCTACAAAAAGGATTAGCCTTCAATTTTAATGTAATACTGCAAAGTGCAGTAAGATTGTTCAGCATGATAATGTATTATAAAAATTTAAGTAGTGTTCTCAGGATAACTTTGTAGCAAGTGACCAGCAACTACATGCCACTATTTAATTTGCTACATAGTTCTTCTAACAGGTAGTTTATAGCTTCAGCGAGTATAAACAGTGGCAAAAAGAATGGGAGAAGCTTTATACTTTTCAGATGTTTTAGATATCTACTGCATTCATAGTATATTTTATTTAATTTTTCATCACAGATAACTATGAATACTTACTTTTTCCATTAGGAATTGGTGTTTATTTAAGCTGAAATAAAGCAGAATACCTTCCTGTACTGAAACACCAAGTATAATAAAAACTCTGAAACATCATAGATTTCTCCAATATTGCTTGAAACACTAGCAAACTAAGTTGAGGCTGGATACTATGAAAATGTCACATAATTTAATTTGATTTCTGTATTCAAAGTTATTTTTGGGATGTCAGAATACTGAAAGCCTAAGACTTACTTTACTCATACAAAGTTCATCTTACTTCTTTAAGAGTACAATCCTAAAGTACAATCCTAAGTGCGTACAATCTGTTTTTAGGTCATCTATAAAATGCCCCCTGCACTTCTAGTGCCAAAAAATCACACGTGTATTTTATGGTTACCACTTGAACTGTGTTTTCCTCTATTAAATATATTCAGAATCAGTGTTCATTTACAAATATTTTATATCACCTTCTAGTCATGTATCTCTGTATTAGATACAGGTCTTAAGGTACCTAACTGCTTCTGCTTACATGGGCAGGTCATAGACATCATCTGGTCCCACAAAACTAATTATTGATTTAGATACAAATTTTCTTAACCGTTATATAAATGAAAGTCTGTTAATGGAATTATTTCTCATGATGCTGAACTTAATTTTCATCACCAATAATTTCTTTACAACCTTATTGTTTCTGTACAATCCCATGAGAATGATGTTATAGTTTTAATATTATCCAAGAGTTTAAGAAGGTGTTCTTATAAATGACTTGAGTTGTAAAAATGAGTTTAGCAAGAAGGTTGAGTTCTTTGAATGTCATCTCTACATAACCTTGTACATGACAAATGAGGATTTGAAGAGCATTAATAATGTATGGGAAATGCAATCTATTTTCTGGCTCCACAGTCATAATTAGGTTCTGATAGAGCCATCTGTAGCAATTTACTGAGAATCTTTTATTTCAAAAAAAACCCTCCACTTTTCAGAGTGTTTATCAGTGATGCTGAGAAGACATCAAGGCCAAGTTTAGAAGTAGAAAGATTAGGAAATTGGTGTACATTAGTTACCTTAGTACCAGTTATTGTCACCATTAGAGAGATGAGTCTAGTCTGCTTCTGTCTAAAGCAAGCTATACTACAATTTATAGAGAAAAGAAAATCTTCTACAACACACATGAGGCCCCCATGAGCATACATATTTTATGGTCTATATAACCCAAATAATTAGAAACAACAAATGGATAGAATAGCTTCTGTGCTAATATTTTGCATTTAGTTGCTAGACCAAAATCCTCTAGTTATGAAGATGTTTTATTATGATGATCTTGATATTTTCCAGAGCTGTGCCCTTTTGTTTTATATTAGAATTACTTGTCAATTCTATGCACTTATGAAAATACTTTCTAGAAGGAATAATTACATATTGATTATTTTTTCTCCCTATATTTCTTATGTAATTTTTAATGGTTAAGAGAAATATTATAGTCACATACCATAATTGTAGTTAAACCACAAAAGCAGCTAAAAATAAATCTTCTTTTCCTGATTTGCTGATAACTCAATTTTTACATATGATAAAGCTAACACAAACCAATGAATTATACTGAGCTATGCTCCTGCAATGACGGCTTATGTAGAAGAAGCTGTGTCCCACTGGAATTCTTGAATTCAGTAGTTCTCTTTGATCTGAGCAGGGATAGGTACCAATCATAATTTTCAACAGAAATACTCCACTACAATATTAAAGTATTATGGAAATACCCATTTATGCTACTGGCAGTGCTAACAGACCGTGGGATGCTGCACAAAATAGAGTAATCTCTTTAAATTTGACTTTTTAAAAAAAATTAATTATGTTAATCATCGTTTCAAGTAGTGGGAAACAAAAATGGGGAGCTTGCAGCTAGTAGACAGCAGTTTCTCTCTGCAGCCACTTCTTTCATCACACAAGAAAAAGAATTAGTTTTAGACTGCTGCATTGGTGGTACTGCCATATTTTCTCCAAAAACAATGTCTTACAGAGGTCATAGAGTGTGCTGTAGTTCCTCTAACAGGTATTTTTTTCTTCTGTAACCTTCTATTCATCTGCAAAATTTCTATTGTCACAGTAAATTATCAATTACCAAAACACAATTATATTGGTTATTTTATCATAAGCACATAAATATTGCAGCAGGTTCATAGTATTTGAGAAAAGTTACAGTCATCAGATGTTAAAAATCTAAAAAGTAGAATTTCAAGGCCGTTGTAAAAGGAATCCCTGTCAACAGTATATTATTTATAGGAGGTGTCTAATTAAGAGCAACTCCTTAAAAACTCTGTGTTGATTGCAGCTAGTGAGTTGCTGTCCATGAGGGACTGCAGGGGAAGCTGCTCTATGAGGCCAAACTCTCTTCACAGGCAGAGCAGGAGGAGAAGGAATTCCTGGCAGCCTTTGGAAAGACTCATATCCAAGCAGATACACCCTCCAGATTGCGGAGAGACCACAGTGGAGCAGGGGAAGAATGTGATGAACAAATAGTGGCTGAGAGAAATGACTGTCTATTGCCCGCAACCTCCTCATTTTTTTTTCCTTTTACCCGAGTCATTAATTATTTTTTAATTTGTCAATATATTAATTTTCCACTAATCAAGTCTCTTTTGCTTATGGCAGCAATTGATAAATAAACACTGCTTTAATCTCAACCCATCATGTTTTTTATTTCTCTTCTTCCTATTATTCTCTGCTGTCCTGCCAAAGGGGGAGAGGGAATCAGTGAGCAGGTGAATTTGAGTCTGACTGCTAGCCAAGGATAGCCCACTGGAAATGTAAGCAAAATATAAATTTGGCTCTGTTTCTGCTCATATGTATATTTCTGCAAAAATTGATTTACTCTCTGTCACTTGGAATTTGACCCTCATCATTGAATCATGGTGTCAGTATTTGTTTCTTGCATTATTACCTCTTGTCCTATTGGTGGGTTTTGGCTTCTTGGTTGGTTTTCTGGTTTTAGTTTGTTGTTTTTTTTCCTTCATGTTATGACATCTGAAATATTGGAGTGCACAATTTAAGGCCTTTTTTTTCCTTAACTCTGTCAAAAATAAAATTTTACTCATTACAATAAAAACTGAGATCTCAGGCAGTTGATAATGATGTTCATTAAAGCTTTCTTTATTCCATGATCAAATACATTCTATCCAAATATTTATATCCATAGTTATTTGTTGTTTTTTAAACATCTGAATATATGTTTGGATATATACTCAAAGACATGAATGAATATGTAAGTATACATGTGTACATGCAGACATTAAATAGTTGTGTGTACACGAATGAAATTAGGACCTTGGCAGAATGTATATTCCCTTCACATCTGCAAACCTACTTGGCAAAAGTTAATGAATTATAATGGAAACA
>VYZS01095713.1:0-11078 GCA_013400695.1 Neodrepanis coruscans | reverse complement strand
CCCACGCTCAGCCCGTCTCTGAGCAACCTCAGACTACTCCCCCGGTTTTACTGCTCAACATGACACCATACAGTCCATCAAATACCCTTCTGGTCCACTGGGATCAGCTCTTTTGGATGTGTCCCCTCCCAAACTCCCATGCACCCCAGCCCCCATCCCAGCGTGGCACTACAAGGGGTAGGAAAGGCCTTGACACTGTGCAAACACTGCTCAGCAATAACAGAAACATCTCTGTATTGAGCACAAATCCAAAACATAGTCCCTGGGGAGAAAGTTAACCCTGTTCTAGCCAAAACTAGCACAAGCCTACATTCCTCTCATTAACAGTTATGACAAAAACCCAAAAGGGCTTTCCCTTGGTATTCTTTGTAAAGTGAATGAAACCTTTACACAATAAAAAGTTGTCTTGGCTGTTATGAGCTTCCTGATGTGTCTTTTTCCACCTAATGGATCTTGTAACTTGACTTCAGTGATGAGGACTCAGGGGAGTCTCAGGTTAATCTTAAATACCAAGCTCTGGGCCCAGATGCAGATCGATAAAGCCAGTGAGAAGAGTATCCGGATCACTGCGATGGATACAGAGGACCAAGGAGTTAAAGTTTTTCTTATATCAGTGAGTACTTTCTGTTTTTTGTTAACATCTTAACATTCCTCCTAAAGTTGATGCTTGCTTAAGCTCTAGTTGAGGTAACATTCCCATTATTTTTTGCACCCTACACTTCTTAACATCACCCCTGAGTCAAAGACAAGGAGCTTGGCAGGTTTGCTTGTCTAAAAAGCCTTACTAGTTGTGAAGAAAAGCTACATCAAAGGCTGCTCTAGGAAGCCAGTTTGTTCAAAGCATTGGCTATGGAGTCATGGGGTCTGTTCCACACCTGCTTAGTCTGTAACTATAGTGTTTAATGAGGATTGTTGTTTGCTGTTAAGGAAAGTGGGCATATTTCGTAGATTTCTATGGAGTAGTTTAACTAAAATTAGATCTGCTGGAACTTGCAGCACAGGAGAGCTGTAACTGTCTGCGGTGTGGGAGGATGGATAGGTGCTCACTGAAAGGGAAACACAAAACTCTGTCAAGAACATTGTGTTAGTTAAGGGTAACATGTTTTAACTTCCATTTTCTTTTGATATAGAATATTCAAAGCAGTAACAGAGTAGTAGAAGTGATTTCTGTGCTTGCTAATGGTGAACAGCAATCTCATTCAGAATTACTAAAACACTTGAGAGCTCATCATGCAGTCAGCCAGGAAGAAAAGTCATTGCCTAATGTCTGCTAAGAGCACTTTCAGATTTGAAAGCTTGAGTTAATTTGTCATCAGGTTATTCACTCTTGATTTTAGTATTGATAAAAAGTATCTTGTTTATTTATTTGTTACAGCTCATTGCAAGGGAATTTTGCAGATAGAGGTGATAGATTCAAGAGACAGGGAAGATAGAAATGACTTTAAAAAAAGAATCTGAGAACAGGGATTATTACTTTACAGTTAACTTTGAGTAATGGTAATTTTAGTTAATATGAGGGCTTAATTGACATATATCACTACAGTGATAACAGAGTTTTGTAGTATTTGAAGAAAGTTCCCTTTTAAATAATGTCCTTTAAATATTTAATTTGATTGGCCTAATAATTGATTACTTTGAAGGCATAAAATGCCTGTTGATCTTTGAGAGTAAAAAAGGTACATTCTTGGACAGATTGTCACAAATGCTTCCCTCTGGAACAGAGTGTAAATAAAAAAGTCAGCCTGCCTGACTGTCCATTTAGTTTTCTCATATCTTATGTTGAAGTTTTGTGTCAGTGCATCATGAAACAATTAAGTGACTTCATTGCAGTTAACTGATGTGTGACGCTGAATGATCGACAGACATGTCAATGAAAAATCTGCAAGCTTTTCATTGAAAATCTTTTAATATAAGCTTTTGGGAGATGTCAGAAAAGCTGTGTGATTTCTGGGTGAAGAAAGTTACATGAAATCGGCCAGTACTGTGTGTTAGCCAGAGAAGATTGGAGCTGAGCAGAGGAAGGAATACACTCTCACCACCAGAGTTCAGTACATCCAGCATCCTGCTGTGTGCACCGCAGCCTCTTACTGGCTTGAAAAACTCTGTGTGAGAAGACTGAAAACTATTGTGAAATTTGGCATGACTGGTGTGTATTATGTCAACAGTGTTCTGTTCTGTTGTAATTCCTTGCACCTTTTCCTTGTTTCTGAACATTAAAAAACGCAGGCGAGCTCTAAAGACACGGGGCAGTTGTACGCGGCACTGCACCACCGGATCCTGGCCCTGCGGAGCAGAGTGGAACAGGAGCAAGAAGTCAAGAATGTAGTACCTGAGCCAGAGGTAACACAGTCAAACGAGGAAGACAGTGATGATGATGATGTCATTGCACCTTCAGGATCAGTTGGAAGTGGTAAGAAAGACAACAGCATTTCCTGTTTTCCATGCATTTTTCTGTGTCATTCTTTAAGGCAGACTGTGCTCTCTGTATATGATAGATACACATCTGGCCTGTTAGTTCTCACAGATCTCTGTGGAAGAGGACTACTGCATGAATTGCCTTTTTGAATGCAACTGCTTCTTGCTTCTTTTCCAAACTAGTAAAAGGTGCCTCTGTTGCCTCTCTCTGACTTACACATCACAGTTTAGCAGAAGTTTTCTGTGCTTTGTTTCATTTACAGGATTTCTAAGGGATGGTTGTGAGTTTCATTTTTGCCTTCACCCATGGCCAAGGGTTGCACATAGAACCTGAGATGACTCAGGATCAGCAGGCAGGATCCAGACAGACCTTTGAGTAGAGAGCTGTTTGGAAAGCAGGTTTACAAAGGGGCATGGAAAGAGTGTAGTGGTTTTTATTGCACATAAGGAGACTATAAGAAAAGCTCTAGTCTTCAGTTTGAGGAAGGCTTCCTTTTGTACTCTTGACTTGGAAGTCATCTTTGCTTTGCTTTCTTGTGGCTCAGAACATCCAGCCCTTTTCAGAGGCCAGTGTCCTGTCCTGATTCACTACAGGGGGAAAAAAAGAAAGGAATGAATATGAACAAAAGTACTGGGTGGATTGAAGAAGCTAGAAAGCTGTGCTTTTAGGCTCTGTGATGCTTCTGGGATCTCCAAATCAGAGTAGTCAAGAATGTAAAATTCTACAGTGGACAGACCTTAGTTTGGAGAAGGAAGATGTAAGGCAGGGGAGGGGGAATTCTGCAGTTTTCATCTGTCATTGAACACCTGAGTCTTGCACTTCTGTAGGCTACTTGGGATGGGTCTCTTATTATAAGGCAAGAAACAAAAGACATTTCTTATGACCAAAAACTACTTTTATTGTTTCAGGTCCTAATGATGAAGGTGACGGGCAGAATGTTGGCAGCACATAGCAGATGTGAGCCGATCTGCTTGCAAGGCTGCTATGAACACCATCTTGTAGGCATCTCTGGATACCCCAGGCCAGCAATTATTTCAGGCAGTGTTGAAGGCTCCAGGACTTAAGGACTGTGCATCCCTGTTCTGTTTGTTTGGTTTTTTGGTCTGGATCCATACAAAAAAAGCAGACTTGGAAACTACCTGAATGTGGTTTGGGACGTTGAAAGCTCATCATATTGATGAGCAAAAAAAAAAAAAACAAACACAAAAAAGCCCAACCCCAAAACAAAATCAACAGTAACAAAAAAAAAAAATCCCATCAAAATAAAACAAAAAAAAATCAACAACCTCCCCCCCAAAAAACAAACCAACAAAACAAACAACAACAAAAAACACCATAAGCAACCATTTCCCCTCTTCTTGTAATTGAAATGGCACATTACAGCTTGTCACAGCTTTTCATTGGGACCTTTTGACTGTTTCTTCAGTAGTTCATGTCTTGCAGGCCTCCAAGATAGAACTTTTCGACATGGTTCCAACTCAAATTCTGCTTTTCTAACCCCTACTCCCCCTTATGCAGGGAAACTGTCCTCACCAGTTCCTATACTCACTGGCTGCCCTTTTGGGTTCCTTCTCTTTTTGGACTGCAGATGGGGCAGGTTATGTTTTTACCTTTTAATCTCAGCGTAGGAGAAACAACATTGTGGTTCACCAGAAAAGCTTTTTTAATGCAGTAATAAGAGACTTTAAAGTCTGCAGAACATTCTGCTAACTCCTTTTTTTCTTCCCATTTCATTATTATTATTTGGGGATTTATATTGTGGTGATACTTTTTTAGTTTTTCAATAAGATGCTCTTGTGTGTTGAAAAAGTGAAACTATTGTTTTGTACTGTTATGTTACTATTTAAGGGAGAGCGACGCCACTATAAATAATAGATACTGCATACAATTTTTCTTATGAAATTATATGTTTCTGTGGCTACAGTAAAGTGTAGGAGGCATACAGGCTACACCTTCAGAAAAGTTGATGAGGAAATAGCTGTTAACCCTTGGAGGAATAAAATAGGCTCATGTAATGAGCTCTGCCAACCATTAAAATAAATCTGTATAATAAAGCAGCTCTCATTTAATGGCTTGATTCAACAAGCCATTTAAGCACTTGCCTGACTTAATTACATGTGAATAATCTTACTGAAGTCAATGCAATTCTTCATGCTTAAAGTTGAGGACATTTTTAAATATCTTGCTGAATTAATGGCCTTAAATAGAAAATATACCTTCTAACCCTTCCTGTCCCTGTGCTGTTTCCTGAAGTCTTGCAGCATGAAGAAAAAGGTAATACTGCCAGCCTTGCGTAGTTTGGGCTGAAGGTTATTGTATTCTGTTCCACCAAAATAAAAGCAAGAATGTGATTTCCTGTGTGTAATTCTGAAGTACTCCTACTGCAACCATAACTCATTTTTTTTCTTTCGTTGTCTTTTAATCTTTCGAGCCTTTTATGTAAAAGTTGAGTTTTATTCTGTTACTAAAACTTATGGTATGCTCTTGTCCAGCAGAGTTGGAATTTGGAAGCCACCTAGAACAGTGACCAGGTCACTTTCACTATAAATTCCCCAAATTATTCTATTTCCATTATAGATAGTTTACTGATAGATAATTTCTCACTTGCATGCTTGTTCTTCTATAGGTTAGAGATCTAAAATGCACCACTTAAAATGAAAGGGGAAGAAGTATTTAATGTAGCATGAATTGAAAATGGAAAGTCAGGTTATAGCACAAAATCAACTTTGAAATGAATATTCAAATAGCAGAACAGTCTTTATTGCCTCTGTTTTAATGAGACACACTTTTCACTGGCAGTCAAAACCAAGTTTTTCCCTTCTGTTAGCCATTGTTGGAGACCGATGCTGTTGGGGCAGGGGGTGCTTTGCTTTTCCTGATAGCCAGTTGAAGGAACATCTTGGATTACTTAAAGTGAAAAGGGCTAATGATAAGCTGTGCCACAGCATCTGTAATTTCTCTGGATTGTCTGCTTGTGCCTTCTTGCATTTTGGTTTTTTTTAACAGAATTATGGGGGTTTTAAACAATGCACAGACCTGTTGCTGCACCCCCTGCTCATGCTGTGCTGTAGCAGGAGCACAGCTGGTTCCTCAGTACCTACCACACAATTGATTCTGCATCACGTGGTCTGGGGGACTTCTGTACTTTCAAGTAAGTGATCTGCATTTTGGGTCTGGGTTCTTTTTACATTATTAAGGTACTTGGATTTAAGCTACTAGTTTCAAACACCCTGGCACCATAAAGCTGCTTCTTGTCAGCAGCTTGTTGTCCATAAAGAAAGTTGATAAAGTGTCTTGCTCAGCAAGGCCTGTTTGTGGGGAAAACAGGCATTGTTTTCTGGTCCCAGATTCCGTGGAGTCTATGCTGAGTCTCACTGTGAGGTGTTTTACCTAAATGCAGTTGATGGTGCATTAAGATTCGGAAAAATTAAATAAGCATGCTTGCTTTGATGGGATTTGGTGGTACAAAATCACCTAGAACAGTCTAAAAAAAATTGGCAATTATTTCCTGATGCAGATTTTATTTTAGCTAGGAGCTTTGTATAAATGTTTATAGTGAAGAGGGAAATGTGTACCCCTGACAGAATTGGCTGGGGGTTGAATTCAGGCCTTGCCCAGCAAGATGCAGTTAGGACAAAGCAAAACCCCGACTTAGCTCTGCTTTAAGCCTTAGTAAACCAGTGACAGACAGAACCAGATAATGCCCATGTGTCTCAAAAGGTCTGTGTAAGACTGTCACATCATAATGTACATGGGATCTACATTAAAACTTGTGCCAGCAAGCAAGCAAACAAATCACCCTGAGCCCTTCACTGTTTCCTGTACTGGGCAGTGGCTGTCTGAGGGGAGAGTGATGGTGATGAGCTCAGATGCCTTACAGCAATCTTCCTCTTGACTGTGCTTCTCCTACATTTCTCCCCTTAGGTCTGTTGTTTACTTCTGGGTGGTGGTGGCAGTTCTTGTGTAGCCTGTGCTGCCTGCTGATCCACATGGGTACAGAGTCACAGCATGCCCTGGCAGCCAGGAGAGCCAACAATGTCCTGGAGTGCATCAGGCACAGCATCACCAAGGGGTGAGGGGATTGTATCCCTCTGCTCTGCACTGGGGAGGCCTCACCTTGAGTACTGTGTGCAGTTTTGTGCACCACAATATAAGGAAGATATTAAGCTATTAGTGTCTGAAGGAGGGCAATGAAGATGGTGAAGGGACTGGAGGGGAAGCCATCTGAGGAGTGGCTGAGGTTACTTGACTTGTTGAGCCTGGAGAGAGGAGATTGAGGTCAGACCTCATTATGGTCTTCAGCATCCTCCTGAGAGGCAACAGAGGCAAGTATCGATCTCTTCATTCTTGTGACCAGTGACAGGACTTGAGGAAAGGGCTGGAGCTGAGTTGAGTAGGTTTAAGTTGGATATCAGGAAAAGATTTTTCACATATAGGGGCGTGGTTGGGCACTGGAACAGGCTCCCCAGGACAGTGATCACAGTACCAAATCTATCTGAGTTCAAGAAGTGTTGGGTTAAGGTACTCAGTCATGTAGTGGGATTGTTGGGATGTCCTTCACAGAGCAAGGATTGGACTTGATGATACTGATGAGTCTCTATTCCATGATTCTATGAAATTGTTGCTATAGTGGTGGTGCCACTGAAACCAGAAGTTAACCTCTTATCCATAAAATGAAAAATAGGATTATGCCCACAGGAAATAAAAACATTAAGGTAAGAAAATGTGTAATCATGGTGTCCATTTCCCAGTGCATGATGCACTGCTTCAGAGAAGACAGGACAGGGAATGATCTAAATAAATGAGTCCTCAGCTGTCCTTCACTGGAACCAAGCTGGGAGGTGACTAGACTTAGAACCCTGCAGGAATAAAAAAATGCCCCCAACTTTGTAATGGATCCTCCCTGTTCCCAATCACTGATGTATCAATTGATTCCATTGCTTGGGTACTCCTGCCATTAAATGACTGCTCTTAACATGTCCCATTCTGCAGTTCAACTGGCCTCTTGCTCTCCCAGTGAGTGTAGAAAATGGTTTATTTCCTTTCTAGAAATGTTATATATATTTGAAAATTTTACCATGTTTCCCCATAAACATCTCTAGTTTTAGAAATTCCAGTTACGATAATTGCCATCATTTGTCATACAAGATTTCATTAAACTGACTTTTCACTGTGTGGTTTTTCTCCCCTTGTTATTTGGTCTTCCTGTGCACTGACTTGCTTAAACTGAACTCTAGTCCATTGTGTGGGTAGCAGAGAAATTCAGACAAGATGTTATATTTTAATTTTTCCCCTCCTGTGAAATTGGCACAGAGCAACCCAGATGCAAAAGAGAATTGCTAAATTAGACTGTTAAAATCAATCTCCATTCTTTGCCAGGTGATGGTACAAGATGGAAGATCTTGTAATAAAAATGCTCACAGATAATTTCTGTAAATAAAAGTCTCATTCAAAGATATTCAGAATTCCCTTTTGACTACCTCCTTTCTAGGATCCCTTTCCAGGACCCTCCGTTTTGTAAAGATACAAAAGTTGATTTTGTCACTGAAAACACTGATAATTCTGTTGCAGGGGGTGGGCAGTGAATGCTTTTTCACTATGAATTGAATGTGGGGTATATTATAAATGAGCCCCTCCTCATGGATTTCTAGTAGCTTACTTTCAGCTTCTAGTGAAACCCTGGAAAAGGCAAGTGGTGATGTTGTGTTTGATGTCCTCCTGTTCCAGAGACCAGGAGGTGTCACTGAGCCACTGTTGGTAATATGTACTGAGCATCCATGTACTGGCTATACACACAAGAAAAGCTTTTTCTCACTGTCTGTCATGTATTTAGCAGACAGGATATATTCCTGTTCTTGAGAGTTCAGAGCACTGATGCTGCATATAGGAAATCTATTGGATGAGGCCCTACTAAAAGCTCCCCAGCGGGGAGGTTGGGGAAGTATTTTGAATGCGATTTGGTTCTGCCATTTCTAAAAAAGGCTTTGGAGGTAGAAGGAATCCCAGTTATTTGGAGCTTGTGGTTGGATGGCAAGCCACTCCCCCTGCTTAAGGGAACTAATACTCTGTATCACCAAACCGAAGTTTGCTGTTAAAATATTTGGAGCCAAGCAAGATGTTTTAAGGCTAATGTTACAGTAATTCTATATTGCTTTCCCGCGAACTTATGTGTTTATAGCAAAGTAACTTTTATGCTGTAGCAGTTCTCTCATGAGCACTGACTGCCTGGGGAGGGTCTTGCAGCCTGAGGATGGGGTTTCTGCTGGATAACCCCCAGTAGCAGTGCCAGTCCCCCAGATTAGCTGCAGTCCATCCATGAGGCAAGCGAGGAGCTGCACAAAACTGGGTGCAAAGGAGGGAAGATGCAAGTTCTCAGTCTGACCTCCCTTGTCTGTGGAAGAAGCAGCACGAATCTACTGCATGGGTTGTGGGCTCAGAAGAGCTTTTGACAGATTCTTGGAGCCCAGGATGCTACTTGCTACTTAAAGGTGTAGTTTTGCCCTGTGCAAGATTGAGTGACTTCGTGTGTTTGTACTGGGGAAAGAACACTTGCAGTGTATGCTGCCCTGCAGCCGAGGGTTTTCTCATCCTGCTCTCCGGAGGGTTCACACAGCTCTTTGTCCTGTATGCTCAGAAGGGTTTGCAGGAGGGGTAAGGCTGCTCTAAAAACTGTTTCCTTTAATAAACTACCGGTGAGTGCCCGATGGTGCCACTGGTTCTATGTGTCAGAACAGTTTCCTCTCTGGCAAGCAGAGGAAGCAGCGCTGGACCCTCTGTTGTGGATACATCCACACCAGCTCTTTGTGGCACTGAGACAGCTCTGGAACGGAGGTGACTTGGCTGCCGTGCCCCATTTACGGTGTGACACAGTCCGGCGCAGCCACACTGAACCCCGACCTTCTCTCTCTGCTGCTGTGAACCCCGACTTCACTGCTGGCCGGATCCAGCGCTGCCACGGCAGGAAGAGGAGCATTTTTAAGGGCTGGTAACAAACAGCTGTTCCTTAGGATAACGTGGGCCAGCAGCATCCAACTCCAGCTTCTATTCCGGAGGTGTTGTGGGGGACTCAGCCTATTGGGAAATACTGAAATCAAGTATTTAATATGCTCTTCACATACAGGGGAAAGAGAAATAGGCAGGCGACAGAAAGCCTGAGTTTACATTGATAACTGTATCATTAATAACTGTATCAACGTTGTGGACTTCACGCAGCTGTTGGAGAAAACAAATGAAAAAGCTTTGCTTGAAGGGATATTACCGGTAAGGTGCAGTAGAGAGTTGTGTTTTTATTAGCTAACTGTGAAAAGCTGGAAAAAGAAATGCATACAGTCTCAGTATAGCCTGAGTGTGTCAAAGCATCTTTATTATTTCAGAAGGAAAAAAAAGGACCATATAGCAGTATAGAGACACATAATTCAATGGAATCCTTGAAAATTCATTAAAAATAATCCAAGTGCTATTTAGAGTTGTAGACCCTATACAAACATACACCACCACCACACCNGTCCTCTCGCGGTAGCGGCCGTGCCCTTGTCGCCATGGCGGGCTACTGGGACGGCCCCGAGGGCGAGCAGTGCCCTCAGCGCACCTGGCTCACCACACGCGTGGGCGCGGCCGCGGGTGGGCAGCGGGGGAAAGGGGGGGAGTGGGAGGGGGCGGCCGTGCGGGCCCGGGCGGGCGGTGACGCCGTGCTGTGTTCGCAGGGCTGGTGGGGGCGGCCTATCGCATCATCCTGCTGCGGCCCGGCTCGGCCCTGGCCGCGCTGCAGACGGCGGCGGCGGACAGTGTCACCATGGGTAAGGACCGCGGACCGGGAACCACCGCGGACGGGTCGCGGCCTCGGTCCAGTCCGGGCGGCGCTTCCCTTCCCACCGCCCTGGGTCGCAGTTTGACCAGGAGCAACAATACTGCAATGGAAACGCCTGTTCTTGGTTTGCAGGTCGGGTAACGCATTTATTACAATCGAGAGTAAAAGGTACCAGTTTATGGGCAACAATACAGCGGAAGCAAACTTTTTTTTTTTTCACTTAATTTATTTAGGCATTGTGTTTAATGACCTATATTTGATGAAGAGCAGTGCAATGCTTTTGGTGGCAAAAGGAAATTAAATGTGTGGGTTTCCCCTTCGTGTTCTGTAGCCAGGGAGAAACCATGTAATTGTCTTGAGTTATCTTTGGAAGAGAAAGGGGATGCTNGATATTACCGGTAAGGTGCAGTAGAGAGTTGTGTTTTTATTAGCTAACTGTGAAAAGCTGGAAAAAGAAATGCATACAGTCTCAGTATAGCCTGAGTGTGTCAAAGCATCTTTATTATTTCAGAAGGAAAAAAAAGGACCATATAGCAGTATAGAGACACATAATTCAATGGAATCCTTGAAAATTCATTAAAAATAATCCAAGTGCTATTTAGAGTTGTAGACCCTATACAAACATACACCACCACCACACCAAAACACACAAAAAAAGCAAAACAAAAAAACTAACAAAAACCAAACAGCACCCCCGCCTCCCTCCACCCAAACCCCTCACAGCACAACCCAGGCACACCATCCCGCCCGCCGCCCGAGCACCAGCGCTGACAGACGGGCAGAGCCCCGCGTTTCCTTACGGAGTCTGCGGGGCACAGGGGGGGACACGGACACAGGGGGGGGACACGGGCAGGG
>VYZS01095707.1:31231-43504 GCA_013400695.1 Neodrepanis coruscans | reverse complement strand
AAATACCTCCTGATCCTTGTTTGCCAAATGAGCTATGAACTTTTGTCCCCCCAGACCCCAGGCAAGGAGATACATTGTCCTTCAGCACAACCCGGTGCCACCTCCAGATCTTTGTTGGTCCCTGACTCCGGCTTTAATCCCACCATTGGCTTTGCCCATAAAATAGCAGATTTTGTTTCTTCTGTAGGTGGAACATACATCGGTTTGAGGAGGCTTCAGGTCTTGTGCAGGCTCTGGGAGAAAGCAGTGGCCATGTGTTCCCTGGCTGGGAATCCTGCCTGCAATGTCCCTGGAGGGCAGAAAGTGCTACTGAGATCTGGGAGTTAAAGAAAAAGAGGCAACTATTTCAGGTACTCTCCAGCCCTGTGATAATTGAGTTTGCTTTGATCTTGGTTAGGAGGGTTGTGTGGCAGCTTTCAGTTAAATCCTCTTTCCCCTGAAAAATGCAGGTTCTGGTCTGTGGAATTGCTTAGCAAATTTCTGTCAGCCCTAGAGAATCGATAGAGTTGACAAATTGTGGTGTGTGTAGAACTGGAAAAAGTGAAAATACTTAATTTCACTGTTTTCAAAGCATTGTTTTGATTGATTGTGTTGGAAAGATCTTCCATCTGAAAAATTTTGATTTCTTTGATTAACAAATATTAATATTTTTACATAAGTTAAAATTAATGAACCATTTCACCTGAAATTAATTTTCTACTTTTCAGCTGAATATGTCTTTGGCCAGCCAGGCACTATTGATTCCCTGAGCAGCAAGTGCCTGAGCCGGCCCCGGTGGGGTCGGTGTGTGCCTGGGAGCTGCAGCCTGCACCCCTGCCCCTCGTGCTGGTGGTCTCTGTGGTGTGAAGAGCAGATCCGTGTTCCAGGGATGTTCCCACCTGTACTACCCACTTCCAAGGTGTTATTTGCAGGTGCTGCATTGGAAGGGTTTTGCTTTTTTTCAAGTCTGTCGTTGTTTAGAGAACATGTGTCTCAAACATTAAAAAATGCCATATGTGATGCTGAATATAGAGCCTTCTTCCTCTGCCCAAGAATAGAACTTTATCAAAATGGAATTTCCTGCTCGTTTGAGCCAGTCTCCATAGCAACAGTACTATACACCTGTGATGTACAGGCAGAGGCTGGTACAACCTCTGAACTAGGCAGAATGAGCTGTGCTCCATCCCCCTGTCAAAGACAGAAGTACCTTTCTTGTGCATCCATGACACATTTTTATATGCTGCCTATGTGTGGTCCATATATACAATCCTTTTACTCAGAATTGCCCTACTTACATTTGGTAAATAAATACAAATATACTACTTATATGAAGTTATACACTTGCAGAAATTCAATCTGTTCTTGTCCTGAGGGAAGACTTTCCAATGCAAACGTTATACAAAAATAAAAGCTTGTGCTTACATTTGCTTCTGTAAGAATTTGCTAATTCAAAAAATTCATAAAATGCCTCGCTCTTGCAAATCTGCCAACCTGTTAATAGTACACTGTTGGAAGAAAAAAGCAACTGCATGCTGAATTATTTAAATATTATTTTAATAGTAAACTGGAAATAATTATGCACCTTTGGCTATCCAGTATTGCAAATAGGCTATTGCTGTTCACTCCATAACTTTTAGTGAAATTGAACTCACCAATAAGAAACAAATGGTTGCATTTTAAAGCAACCTGAAATTATTTCCCCAGGTCATTCATAAGGTAGATCATTACAGAGAAACGTTTTCTTGTGCAAATAAAAAATAGCTTGCTAATGCAAGGGAAATTATATTTTAAGCTTCCTACATTTATTAGCTTATTTAAGAAGAGGCAAACTTCAAAGAAGGATTTTATTTGAAAAACATGCAGAGTAAAAGTCTACATAATGATGGCTCTTGCTCTCATATGTGCTGTATATGCCTAAACATGTAGACGAATTGTTTGTTTCTGTCTTCTGAATTATGCACATTCTTGTCTTTGCTTTCAGACCTGCCTTCTCTTCCCCTCTGAACTCAGCATTTCCCGTTACTAAATGCAGGGCAAGCGACAAAAAAAAGAAGTGAAATATGATAGATGCATCTTTGCAAAGTTCATTGCAGCAGGTTGCCTGAATTTTAAAACCACTCGATACAGTGTGCTTGACTTTTTTTTCTGGTGTTATTATAATCCTCATTTCTATGACAGTGAAAATGATGCTTCTACTGTCAGAGCAGAATTTCTTATCCTGGTCCAGCAAATGAGTGGACAATATTGTTTTTCTTTTGCAGGGGACATAGAAGCCAGGGCCTGGAGATTCAGCCTTGTGCAGGCTGCAGTCATCACGGTGATTTGGTAGCAGCTGACATCTGGATGAAAAGGGAAGGGAAAGAGGTCTTTTAGCCACGCCTTAAGGACAGGAGGCAACAATTTTGTTTTGTATTTGTAACAACTATTTGCTTTATTTTCTCTTTCTCAACTGTGGTTGTTTTCAAATTTTCTGCTAGGAAGTATCTGTCTTATATAAGCTGCTAATACTCTGCTTTAGGCAGAACACGGTGCTTGGAGCTTATGTAGGCTGATTTCAGGGAATCTAGCAGCATTATTGATTTTCATTGGGCTTATTAGGATCAGTGTAACATGCACTTTTGCTATACTAGATTGTATTTGGCTTTCATCATGAAATCTCATTACACTAAAAAGAAATGGAAACAAGTTATGCAAGTAAAAGATTTTGCAAGGTACTCTAATGAAATTACTCTGCATCTGCAAAAACACACTTTGTAGGTAGGTCATTCAGATTCTGAATGCTGCTGGTCAGACAGTTCTCATTTGCTTTTGAAAATTAAGAATAAATTCTCCAGTCTTAGTAGAATTATTTCAGATTTATGCTAACATAAGTGAAGATATAGCTTGGTCCTTGAAGTAGTTGTGCTGTCTGAATTCTGATACTGAATCAGTGATTTACTAGGAAAGAGAAGTCCCAGTTGTTTGTCTGCTTGCAGCTGGAATGGATGATATTACATTATAAAGGCATGAAATCTATGTGGCTGTGGGTACACTCCTAGACCCTCAGCCAGGTAAAAACAAGCTTGTTGTTCATCCCTTTTTGCTCTTGTGGGAAATCATGATTTGCCTGTTGACATTAGTGGAGGAAGCATGAGCTGGCATGTTGTGGTTTTACCACAAAATTANTACCACATCAGGCTGCCGCGGCGGAATCCCTGGCCCGTCCTCCACGGGGACGCTAGTCCTGGCACCGCGGCGAAGAGCGATGTTACCCCCAGGGTCTCTGAAGCCAAAGAGAGAAAATGGCGCTCGCTCTCCCCTTTTTATAGGGGAGTCCCGATCTGCGCATGTGTAGATGGGCCCCAAAGGGCCGGCCTCTCCTGTGATTGGTTGGCACCCCGGGGGCCCACCCCGTGCGCGCAGTCGCTCATGGGAAATGCTGTGCCCACCCGGAAGCCACACGTGCACCGGGAGGGCGTTTTCCGCTAATGGTGGCAGCCGCCGGGCACCACATGGCTGCCGCTGCCCGGCTGTCGCTGCTGCCGGCACGCGCATGGGCGCCCGTGCCGAGGCTCCCGCCGCCGCTTGGTTGGCGCTGCCTACGCTTGCCGCGCTGCTAGCCCGTCCACGCAGCGCCGGGCCAAGCAGCGCCAGGCAGAGCCGTGCTATGCCGCTGCAGCCGCTGCCACCGCTGCCCCCTGCCGCTGGGGTGAAAAGGGCCTCTGCTGCAGGGTTGCTGCGCGCTGGCGCAACCGTGTCAAGCTGAGCCGTGCCGCTGCTCTGAGGGATGCATGCACTGTGCACCGCCGCTGCTGGGCTGAGCTGTGCTGTGCCACCTCCAGGGGGAAAGGGGCTACCGAAAACCACGCAGGCGCCGGCACCACCCGCAGCCCTCCACCGCCGGCTCCGGGCGCGCCCTCGGCCCTCTTGCATGGTAGGAAAAAAGACCGTTTTTACTTTCGTTTTTTACCCTACGACATGGCAGCACAGCGTAGCTCCTCATGCAGCATCCAAGACATGAAGTCCTCCCTTCTGAAGCTCAGGGGAGATCTGGTTACCACCTCAGCTTCCCTCTTCCAAGACCAATTCACCATCAAAGCTCATATGTCCAAATACTGGCTCTTCGCCAGTATTTCTGTAGCTGCAGGCAATACTGTGACTTTTCTCTTTCCTCGCTGCTGGCAGGGAGGAGGTGAAGTTGTGTTTGTGATTCCTAGCCCATGAGAGCCTGGACTCTTTGGGGAGAGCAAAACTCCTCTACTGTGTCCTGATGCCACTGAAATAATGTGCTCAGGGCTGTGCAGGGCTGAGGATTGCAGAAGTGTCCTCTTGCCTTCAGTGGGGTGGCAGAAAGTGTGGGGCACATCTCTTTGGAGTCACGTCTGTGCAGCTTGTCACCTTGCAGGATTGAGGCAGGATGTGTGTTTGGTTTTGGTTTTTGTCATCTCATTTTTTTAGCACTTGAAATTGGCAGTACGAAAAAATTTCTCCAAGATCCATACTTTATAAGAATGGATCAAGACTTTTGAGCTCTCAGGGAAAGTTCCTCATTTGACTTGTTTTGATGGTGCCTCTTAGAATAGCGCATACTTCCTAATCATCAGAATGCTTTTATTTTCATAGATGTCCTACCTTTGGTGAAAGCAGCATTCTTTTGAGAAAGAGAAAATGAATTTTGAAGAACTCTGAGAAGTGACTCTCAGGCTTCTTTTCCTAATACATTAGTGTATTTCAGATCATAGAGAACAAGCTATATAAGGTACCAAAATTAGCAGAAAGTGCACAGTTAAAAGCTAATATCCAAGATACAAAGCTGTAACTGCAAAGTTACTGGGATAGTAAAAATTTTGCATTATTGACAGGCTATGATTTAATGACATTGCATAATCAACTTTTAGGCAGTCTTGAGGCATTCCCCACTGATCCAATGACACTATGCTCTTCTGTTTGGAATTGCCTACTGTTTTGGTCAGGGTTTATGGGGTAATTTTGATATGGACTAATCATGTCCTAAACATGAAAGCTTTTTTCCCAGAATTTTTTGAACTCGGCAGCAACGTCTGAAAGGAGAAGCTCTTCTGAATATCCATGTAACTGTCTTGTCTATTTGTGAAAAGGAGTCTCAAACTGCTGAACACACAGCTTTATGGAAAAGAGCTCTCCTGTGTTGCTGACAATTAGTACACTTTTCACTTGTGAAATGGTGCTTTCTGCTAATGCAACAGTATTGTAATCAAAAGCACCTAATCCAGCTGATTTAAAATTCCCTATTGGGCTTTGCTGACCAAATGAATACAATTAGAAAGGCACGTCAAGTAGGGAATTTCCTGAAAATACTGATATTCGTAGACTTTAATTTAAAATTATGAGAACTACACATCAGATGAAGAGAGGTCTTATTCCCTGGTGCATCGCAGTGAGACTCATTGCTGATGTATGGCAGGAGAGACAGATTTTTATTCTGTAAATGCAGGTAAGCTCTTCCCTCAGACCTCAGCTTTAGAATCAAATTAATTGTGTGGTGAAAGCATTTCTGTTTGACCTACTCCCCAAGAAACCTAGCAAAAATAACTCCCTTAAATAAGTTAGCTTATGTAGGCAATGGTAACAGGTGCTGTGGGTTGTTGTTGAGATTTTGTTTGCTTAGTATTAATCTAAAATAATTTAAATGGCTTCTTAATAGCCTTATTTTATGTCTCTTATTTTGATTTTAAAAATCAGTGCGTTCCCCTTAGTGCAGTTAATAGGGTCAGTCTGTGAGCCTGTGCTGGTTACCATGCCTTCAGTCATGTAGAATCCAAACAGCCATTATAATTTGTTTCTAAACAGATCAAGAGCTATTTACCATCTCAATGTTTTGTGCACAGCTGGGTGTCTGGCAAACATCCAATATCCATTAACATTTAAAAATTAGTCCCATAATGCATCTTTTCCGTGGCTTGAGGAGTATACACACTGACACATGTTGGGAACCAATTATATTTGCACCACCATTAGTCTGGCTGCATTCAACTTCCCAGTAAATGAGGGCTAATTTAGTTTCCAGAATGGTGTATCTTAAATTCATGCAATGACCTTAGCAAAAGCAGAGTATCTGAAGATTTAAAGAGGAAGGAAATGTTCTGAGAGAATAATGCTTCCTTTTTTTTTTCTGCCTAAACAATAAGAGTAGGTTATTATATGACTGTTTCCAGTATCCATGCCTGATCTTAAAACCAGACTCCTTTAATTCAATACTGCTACAAACCGTGAGCAGAATTTAGTTGGGAAGAAATCAGACTAATATGGTAAACTAGCACACCCTCATTGCTCAGATCAAACTTGCTAATGGACCTTTTTATAATAGCAATTTAGACCTGCCTGCAGCAGGTCTAACTCCTTAGGTTCCCAACTGGTTTCAAGTGTTCTATTTTCCTACTAGCAGGAAAATAAGAAATACAGATTTCCACTAAGTGCTGTCTACATCGCTTATGAAATATATTCTAGCAATGGCATGCAAATGAAACAACTATCACAACTGGTAATTTGACATATAGGTTTAATGAAAATGGAGAAAGACAAAAATATTTTGAGAAGTACATTTGCTAAACCTCTATTGCAGTGAGAAATTCCTTCAGTAATATCAGAGGTGAAATGGGATGTCTAGCATGGTGGATCAGTGTGTAACACCTTTCCTTGTAGTGTGTCAGCACAGCTCTCAGTAATATGGTTCTAGACTGATTGGCTTCTGCTGCTGCTGACTGCTGCAGCACACTGCACAAGGCTTGTCTTAGCTCACTTAGTCCATGTCATGCTGCTTAATAAAGTGAAGTTGCTCCTACAAACAGAACACTAGTCTGCAACCTTTTAGAATTCAGGGATGGTTTTAAAATGCATTTTTCCTTAACACCTTCATCTGAAGACCTTCAACCTTCATCTGAACCAGTTAGAAACTCAGGAAGGCAGGAGTTTTCTAAATGGACATAAAGCAATACAGTGGAGTGAGCCTCCAGGTGAGGAGTCTGCTTCCTCTTACAACTGTGAACATCTCTAGTAGCTCTGTCCTCCTGACAGGATTGTTTGAATGGCGTTAGCTGTAGGATTTTGTTTGGGGTGAGATTGCAGGTTTATAAGCAAGTCTATGAAAGTTTAATGTATAGAAGTATTTATTTGCATATATTTAAAATGCAGTATTTAATATATAAACTTGTTCTTCTGTTAGATCAGTCTAGTTCAGAGTTAGCCTTTGTCAAGTATTTCTTTATTGCATCAGCACCTTTTTTCTTTTTGTGCAAGAATCTTTCAGCGAAATGGCTTATTCCTTGAAGTTGCCTATTTGAAAAAGTTCACTATACAGTCAATATTTACAGATTTTTCTCTATAAAGACACGGCTTTTTATTTTATTGTTTTCAGTGAAACTCATGCTTGTAGTCCCTAATAATAATACATTTTCATGCGTCATTGGCAATACAAGGCTTCATTTAGACTATTGATTTACATTCTTATTGTATTAGGACTTGTTAGTGTTTCATACCTTCTTATTGTTTGGTGATTGACCTTTGTAGATTTACAGTACATAAGCAATTAACCAGTAATAGATTAAATTAATAAAGAAGATTCCTATCAAATTTTGGGGATTCAAAAATCTATAATGTTACAGTACTGTCCATTTCTTTATTTATATTCCACACAGCTGTGGTTATAAGCTGAAGTCCAAGTTTAGTAAATCCTAATGAAGACTCTTGAGTTACATGTGGAAAGTTGATGATGCACGGCATGTTTACAATTTGCTGGGTAAGTGGATAGGGATGAGAACTGGTAAGAAGGTTGAAATGTTTTATTTTTCTGTCTTGACAGTCTCTTTTGTTTTTCAGCTGCGGATTTAACAAAACAAAACTAGAGCTAATTTTAATTTTTAATTAAAGTTTATAGCTTATGTTCATGCTGATGTATTTAGTACAAAAAAAGAATAAAATACAGAGAGAAACTTGAAAGAGAAATGCATTTCTTCATCTTAGTTATTTAGTTTCCAACTAAAGAACAGCTCTGCAGACATCGATTGTCCTTCAGGGATATCTTAGAAGAAGTGAGCAATTAGCTTGATTTTTCTGTTGAATATGTAGTTTGTGACTCAGTATGTGATCTATTAAAAAGATGATAATTCCTTTTAAGCTGTGTCCTGATATACATGTTGCCTTTTGCTGAAGGTAAAAGTCAGTGAAGTAATCCAGTCCATCACCATCTGAGACACAACTTTTCTGTCTTGCTACACAACAGACAGCGATAATTTTAGGCTTCTTAAGGAGTGTAAGAGTAAGAAAAAGGTGTAAGAGGAGGGTGATGCTCTCCTGTTAAAAGGTTTGTATGTCTGCTGGCACTTCTGTTGCACAGCTGGTTGGAACTTATAAATTCACAAAATACCTAAATTTCACATAGGAAAAGCAGAATGCACATTTTTACACTTCATGTGTTAGGGATTTTTTGTTTGTTTGGTTGGTTTTTGTTACTTTAGTTTGGTTTGTGTGGTTTTTATTGCTATTATGACATCCAGATTCTACCACAGGGAGAAACCAGAGTGTTTGAGCCTAAAAGTGAACTTTAAGTGACTTGGATGAGGATGAAGTTTCCAAATGTTCTGCCAGATTTTCTGTACACCTCAGTCCCACTTTGAGCACCTCCGTCTGTCAAACTGTGCTCCTCCACATCCACACTGAACGGACGTTCCGCCCTTGATGGGGCTAAACTAGTAGGTATCTGTACTTCTGACATTGAAGCTGCCACAGTCCTATGTGTGTGCAGAGTACACACAAACCCACACCACTTTCTAAGAGCCTTTCATTAGGTTTTGAGGCAAAACGTGCAATAGTAACCCGATGCTTTAATGTTCCATGACAGCAAAACCTGGGTCTCATCTCTTCAAGGCCAAACAGCTCTGAATCCTTTCTGCACCTTCCCAGCATACTAATGGAAGAGAGGAGCAAACCTGAACAGTGCTGTCTTTCCCAGAATTCTTTAACTTGCCATGCACCTCCACTTCAACCTTATGTGGGCTGCCCAGCCTAGGGAGGCATGGGATCCAGCTATTTGTCAAACTGGACACAAATCTTTTTTCATGGATTACAGTTAAAGTGAGTTATAGTTACACTTATGCAGGGAAAAATATAAGAAACACTTGTCCACCTATCCTATATATCTTGGCACTAATTATACATCATAAGAACTACTGGTGCAAAATATTCTGTCCTCCTCAAAGATATATATAACAGGATAATCAAGGTGACACCTACTCACTGCTTATACATAGCCCAGCAAAAACATCCTTTGTGGTTTCCAGGGCTAGCTGCAGTCCAGAAGCAAATTAGGTGTTTTCTTGTGGCCAGGAGCCCAGACTAATAAACTCTGCAGATCTAACTTTTCATACAGATGGGTTATGGCTTCCTACATTGTGTTTCCATTCATATTGAAAATTACACTGGATCTGGCATTGCTGGATCTCTGCCAGGCCTAATCAGCCTACCTAGCTGCACTCTGACTCCTGGATAGCTCCTTATCTCCTTCCTGCATTGCTGTTTCCAGTGCTGAGGAACAGCCCAACCCAGGATCATGATCTTTTATTATCTATATAGTTTTATTTGTATTTATATTTATATTTTAGACTCCTTGTGGCTCTGTTGGCTTCAGGAAGGTGCTGTATGCTGCGTGCTGTATGCATGTATGCAGTGAGTGTGGGATAATGCCAGCATGATGGCCATACTATAAGTTTAATCAGCTCAGCAATGACTTGGAGAAAGTCTGTGTACTGCCCAGAAACTGCTTCCATCCAGCCATCCCGGCAATGGACAAAGCTGAAGGTATTACCCATGTCATTGCTTCACTGTGTGCTATAGTAACTGATATTGGGAATACAGGCATCTATCGAGCAGTTTCTTACCAGAGAACGTGATCCCTACATAAGGCATGGTGAGAAGTCAGGGAACAGCACAGCATCTTTTGCTAGTGCCAGGCTCTGCTCTGGCCGAGAGCTGTGTGGGCAAGGGCTGGCCATGGCCAGTGGGCTGTGGAGAGAGCAGACTTCTGAACTGGCACAGGAGTAGCAAGCAGAGGAGCCAGTTTTGCCAAATAGCCCTGATAAGAAAGACGAGGCTGACTCCCAGGAGCATCATCAGCCCCTTACTGAGGACTGTTCCCTTCTCAAGTTGCATCACCTCCCTGCACTTGGGAGTCCTGCTTTAGGTTTCACTTCTGGAGTTTGCCTTGCACAAGTCATTGTGGGCCTAAAGGCATGTCGCCTACAGCTTACTTGCCCATAAAAGATGGTGGGTTTTCCAGTTCTTCTGAAATGAACTCTTCTCTTTACTCAGGATATATAAACTGTTAGGCCAGGGCTGGTGCCATTGTTGGTGAAGTTTGGTATTAACTTTTTTGGCTTTGATTTTTTTGAAGGAAGACAGCACTAAGTGTGGAGTTTGGCAAGGTTCTCTGCACTGAAATGAAGCACACCTTGCAAATTGATGCACACCTCCCTGAAAAGGTTTGACAATTACTAATTATAATGTGACTTTGTTTTTTTTCCTGAGTGAGGCTGCATCCACTATCAGAGAACTGCTTTGCTCTGTCCTTCCTCAGCTGGGATTCATGAGTCACCAGAAAATGGACAAATATGCCCTGAGCATGATTGTACTCGTTTTGGATCAGCTCCATTGATGGATTAAACCATGGTTCATTAAGCAGTGGCTACTGTGAAAGTTACGGTAACATTTTGAGTGATGCTGCCTTGCAGAAAGTGTGGAGATGTTGTCCGAGTGCACCCTGGGGTCCTTTGATAGCTGGCATCCCACAGCGCCTATGCTGTCAGGTGCTTGTTTGTTTGGCTGCTTGCTTTGAAACTAAAATTAGTGAGTGGGAAAAGCTCAGCCCTTTTTTTTTTTTTTGGTGCGTGTGTGTGTGTTATTTTTCCCTGTTGTGTTTGTTGAGTAGCAGTACCCGTGACAAAGCAGTGCCTAGCTTAGCTTCTATAACTCGTCAGAGAAGGAAAGATTTTCCTAAGTTTAAAGGACAAAAGGTCTGACAAGCCTTCCTGAGGGGAGGCACACTGCTCTGTCTTGGCAAGCTCCCCATAAGGGTATGCAGTCAAATCCCTTTCTCCTGTGGTGCTGGAAATTATGCTTTTATATTTTGCCTCAAAATTTAAAGAAACGGTCTTAGAGAGTGGAGTGTGTATTTGTGTGTGCTCTGCATGTATGCATGCCTGTGCCTGGTTAAAAGGAGGCAGCTGGAGCTGCAGGGTTGAAGCAGGAGGGTCTCCTTCAACCATTGGTACTAGCACCCAAGTGCAGCATGGATGCTCAGCCCCTGCCAGGGAGATAAGGCTCAATGATTCTGAAGTCCTATAGCTCCTTGTTTTGCTTTTATTCATTCTGGGCTATATGAACTCTTCACTCAGAAGAAATTTTAGAAATGGTCTCTCCAGGACCAGAGTAGTTATGCTTTTCCATATCTTAGTTAAAACTAGTTAGCAGTTTTCTAGTGAAAACTGGAACTTTTTTGAAATCAGGAAAAAGCTGGGAGACCGCTGCACACATGAGATGGCTATGGAAGGCAATGATGGTGAAAAAAGCCCCACTGAGCAAAGGCAGGATCTGTCATAACAGTGGGGTCCTGGCAGGGTAGTGGAGAGCGTCCAGCCCACGGACGGCAGCAGGGAGAAGCACAGCAAAGTCCCCCAGGGGTCAGTGTTGGGCCTAATCCTGTTTAATATCTTTATTGATGATCTGGATGAAGGGATTGAGTCCACCATTAGTAAGTTTGCAGATGACACCAAGCTGGGAACAAGTGTCAATCTGTTAGAGGATAGGAGGGCTCTGCAGAGGGATCTTGACAGGCTGGACAGATGGGCAGAATCCAATGGCATAAGATTTAACAAATCCAAGTGCTGAGTTCTGCACTTCGGTCACAACAACCTCCTGCAACACTACAGGCTGGGGACAGAGTGGCTGGAGAGCAGCCAGGCAGAAAGGGGCCTGGGAGTAATGGTCAACAGCCAGCTGAACATGAGCCAGAGTGTGCCCAGGTGGCCAAGAAGTTCAATGCATCCTGGCCTGTATCAGGAGCAGTGTGGCCAGCAGGACTAGGGAAGTCATTCTTTCCCTGTACTCAGCATGAGTTAGGCTTGAGTACTGTGTTCAGTTCTGGGCCCCTCAACTGAAGAAAGATATTGAGATGCTCGAACACGTCCAGAGAAGGGCAATGAGGATGTTGAAGGACTGGAGCACAAGACCTGTGAAGAGTGGCTGGGGAGCTGGGGCTGTTAGCCTGGAGAAGAGGAGGCTCAGGGG
>VYZS01095707.1:1165-30954 GCA_013400695.1 Neodrepanis coruscans | reverse complement strand
AAAGGAGACTGGATGAGGCACTTAGTGCCATGGTTTAGTGGACGAGGTGGTGTTGGTAATAGGTTGGACTTGATGATCTCAAAGGTCTTTTCCAACCTAGTTAATTCTGTGATTCTGTGCCATGGTCAAGGCTGTGAGTGCTGGACTTCACTAGAGGTTTGAAGTATGCTAAGTGCATTGCTTTTGCAAGTCTTGCTTTTACATCATAAACAAGGAATTAAATTAGTATGTAAGCCATTGTTCTGTGTTAATGCTGAAATGTTACAGTGGCAATGTTCTGACCCAGAGAAGCTAAAGTACTCATTTTTCTTAAACGCTTTTGTAGAGAAATAAAACTGTAACATTTCCTGTTGTATATCTGAGAGTCTGTATGAGAGTTAAAATTGAAGGGCAGGATGAATTTAAAGGAATAGGACCTCTGTTCAGAATGATTCAAGCTTAAAGATAGGACACTGCTGCTTTTTCACTTCAAGCATCACTCCATTGGTATATCTGGCATTTTGTAGTAGCAGAGTGAAAAAAAAAATGGAGATCTTTTCGATCCGTTGAAAAATATCTTTCTAGTGTTTTACCAGGGTGCTGAAAGACATTTTGCAAACATGTATATAAATATTAATCTTTATTAGTCACAAAATCTGTGGGGAAACAATATGGCAAACACAACTACTGTAAATGGTACAAATCCATTAAAGAGTGTGAGTATGAAGAGGCTGGTTTTTGTGTTGAATAAAGTTTGCTTTGGATTTAACACTGAATGGACAAGTCATATTTCCCCTTAAGGGAAGAGGCTCAGCTCTGAAGAAAAGGCAGGAAAGAAAATGGTCAGTGTGATAAACTGTGTAATGCAGTAATTGGATAAAGCCAAGACACTGATGGCCTTTAGGAGCAACAGAAGAGACTTGTAAGAAGTTTGGCACATGCAAATTTTGTTCTGTATAGAATTTTCTCAATACAGTTTTTAGCTTTCTTCGTAATAGGACAGGCAGAAAAACTGGTTTGTGGATTCTGAGAATTTTACTTGTGTTGTACTTCACAACCTGGTAGGAGGATATGGGTGGCTTTTTTCTCATACCTAGAAAACTTGTGAAATTTCAGGAGCCAGCTTAAGTGTTAGTGGCTTAAGGAGGTTTGGAGGCTCTGAGTTTTGGAGTGAAATACCTACAGGAAGAGTCAGATGACAGCTACACAGGTTTAATCCTGGTAAATCCAGAGTAGATGGGGGATTTGAAGCACAAATATTCTCTGTGGGTGTTTTCCAACTCCTATCAAGAATTTGTGGAGAATATCTTTAGGTGTAATTGAAACATATAATCATTGTGGAAGTCCAAATGTTAATGAAGCTGATGATTAATTTTTCTGATGTGGCTTAAGACAACACATTATTCTTGATTTCATATTGATTGAAGTTCAAGAATATACTTCATTGTGAAAAAAGGATAAATTTAGTTTATAAACAAAAGTGGTTTTTTATAAACAAACAAGACAACGCCAAGACAGTGCGACCCTTTCTTAGGTTAATTGCAGTGCAGACCAATTACAAATCAGAAAAAAATTTGGAAGATAAGTGTTCTGGCCTGTTCATTTTATCTTGCAGATTAAAGAGCCTTCCTTAAAGGTTTGAATTCAGCATTCACTTTTCTACCTGCAATGTGCTTCTAAGTCTACATCCTGCCTCTTTTATAGCCCTTCCTTTTATAGTTCGGCATCTCAAAGGCTAAAAGCTGAACAATGCAGCTGAACAACACTTGGGAAATCAAAAAAGTGATTACTGGATTAGCAAAATCGTAGGGTGTTTTTTTTTTTAATCATTAACTAGGAAAGTAGTTTTTAGTAGTAAAATTATTTGTTTAGTATGCCTGTGATATTGTGGAAGAAAATCTGGGATCGGTCAAACTGCAGCTATGCAGAGAATATATCACAAGTAGATTGCTGGGCATTGTAATACTTGAAGTTAAGAGTAAGAAATAGTAAGAAAGACCTCACCAACTGTCTGTGGCAAAATGAATCAAGTCAGCTCTGTCAGAAGGCTCTTGAGTTTCTACTGGGTCTGGCCATTACATCTGCTGTTTCTTACTAGTTGCACAAAGATTTTTTTTTTGGCTCTCCAAGCACTAAGTGGTTTAAACATCACAGAAAAATTTCTCAAAGAACTGACAGTGTCATTCTTATTTTTTTTTTTGTCATTCACCAACTAAATGTAATATCATCCACTGGATAAAAATGACAAACATTTCTCAAGTTCCCTCCATCAAAATTCTTGAATCCTCAAATACCTTAAAATAATTAATTTATCCTCATACAATTTCTTCAGGGATCATAGTACTCATACTACTGAGTTTCCCGAGGAAACTCAATCCATACATTCCTGCTACAGGTTTTCCTGTTTTTGGACTTTTCAACTATACCAACCAATTTCAAATAAGTCTGATAGTCTGACCATCTACCTTAAAGGTACCATATTACCACAGGCTTTTTGGCAATCTTAATGCCATCACTTAGGGACAGCAGGTTTTACAGTTACCCTGCAGCATCAGGGCATGTGGAAGGGAAACAGGCATTGGAGGTGTTTCAGCCCTGGGACAGGCTCTGGCTGGAGTGTGAGCTGTGTCACATGCCACAGCACTCTGGGAAAAGATCTGAACTCAAGGTACTGCTCCTGCCACTCCCATAGTGGCTTGTTCATGCATGAAAACCTCTTTTCCAAAGAGGCCTTAGTGACTTCCAGAAGAATAGACCATGTCCAAGTGGCTGCCTCTTGAGTCTAGTATTGACTCACTAAGCATTTTTCTGGCAACACGTGAGCTGGTGCCAGCAAGGAGTCCAGATTGTTCTGCAATGTCTTCTCAGGTGATTAAGGATGTCTTTGTAAAGGCTTATGGTACTGAAGTCATACACAGTACTTTAATAGTGATTTTAAATTCTTTTGGGGGAGAGGATGCATTGTTTCAACTAGAAACATCTAGAAAGTACAGATGGTTTAGATTAGGCCTTCTATAAACTCCAAGTTTTCATCACTGATTCAGTTCAGTTGTGTTTTTTTGTTGGTTTGTTTGTTTAAAATAGATGCATTTATGCCATGCCCAAGGCATGTAGTTAAGCAAGAACAGGGTCTTATTTATTATTGAGAAATAGCCAGATCGACCCAAAACAAGATATCCAAATAGAACTGTTGTGGCACCAGCTGTACTTGTGTGTGTCTGCCTTGCATGGATGCAGCAAACTCTTCTGGTATATTAAATTTGTTATACATATATGCAGTATGCAGAAGTGTTTTGGTGTACAGCAAATATGGATGCAAATCTCCACATTCTACTATAAATACCAAGCAATATTTTACAACAAAAGTTTTTGCCAATTAAAAAATCCCAAGAATCTCTTTTTTTTTTTCCTTTCCTTTTTTTTTTTTTTCCTTTAACTTCTACATCCTGTATCTTCTTTGATAGAACACTTAGGATAGAGCTCCCTTTGCTTCCATTGGGATCCCCAGCCTGGACACACAAGGTTATGGATAGGAGAGATGGCTCTGTTCCCCTTACATGCTTCATGTTGCTCCTGCCTCTTTGCTTTTTCAAAAGCACATCTTTTCTACGTAGGTAAGGACGATGTGCCATCTGTTGGGGAGATTAGCATCCCTGAGCTGGAGCCGTGAAATACTTCTAGACAATATAGGAAATGTATTACTAGAATGTAGTGATTTGCATTTGCATATCACACATTTAGCTTTGCTTCACACATTCCCCTCTCTCAGACATGATAAAGGGAGGGAACACTCTATTTCTTGTCAGCATAGATGGATGGCACCCCTAGAAAAGTATGCATTTGAAACAATATGTTCTGCATCACGGACGTAAGCGAAGATGCTGTTAAGGCCGGGCAGGTTTGTTTTCCTATTCAGTGCTAGTGAGTGGGGCACTCGGGGACTTGCTGTCCTTGAATTTAAAGAAGATTGAAGCATTGCATTGTTCAGAATGAAGGCAAAGAGGATGGGAGCAGAATGATACTGCAGCAGACAGTAAACACTTGATTGCAAGGGCTGAATAGGCTTGGCCTACATTTCGAATCTCACCATGATCTCTTTTATTTCACCCATTTGTACTCCACGACTCTGCCGTCAGTTCCAGGTTAAATCCTGTAGTTTCTTACACATTTTTGTTCAGGTCTGCAAGGCTGACTGGGCATCATGGCAGAAGAACAGTCCATGCCCAAGCATTTGCAAATGAGGGATGCCAGGATAGTGATGTATACTAGATAATTTCTCACTGTCTGTGTTTAGTCCTTTTAAGATTGATAAATGTCCTAATGAGATTGACTCAGTAATCTCTAAACTGTCATTTCATACCATGTGGCAAGTCAGTGTGCAGAAATGTTTCTGAATCTCTAAACCAAAAATTTTATTTGGAGCAAGCCCTGTTAACTCCCTCCCTTTCACCAACCAAGTCCATCACTCCCTCTTTATTTCACATTCCACCTGGGGAAGGCATCAGTGTGGTGAATGCTAAGTACTGAGCTCATCTGCAGATGAGCAGAGCAGTGCCAGAGCTGCTTCTATTATTATTTACTGTCTCCAGTGGACTAGTTGAGAAACAAGGGGTTAACGAGGGGAGCAACACTCGCAGAGAAAAGCCATAGTATTTCCCACTGTAATTCCTTTAAATATCCAGATTTTTTTTTCAAACCTGTCAGTGGAGACCAAGACATACGTAAAATTATAGCTAAAGCTAAGTTAGGAAAAGAAAAATTCTGGTGTTTACTAACAGATATTTGACAGGAATAACCAATTCTAATGCTATGCAGATCTAAGTTCCTTGCTGGAGCTGAAGGAAAGAAATGGAGACAAATTCAATGCAATGCATTTGTAATACGGAAAAAACTTCTTTTGACACAGCCTTTTTTTAGGCTTGTTAAATATTTTTCTCCTGCAAAAAAAGTCTCTAGAACTTAAAATTTTAGCTGAATTTACAGATACTTTGAGGAACTTTTGAACTTGTCTCCTATCTCCATTGGATGGATGATTAGAACAGTAACAAAGAATCATGACTTACTCATCCTTTCATCCTTTATATACAAATCAAAATATTTTTTGTCAAATTATTCAATACCTTGCAGTTGATCCTCAAAGACAGATACACCCTTGAGTCTGATCATCCTTTAGAATAACATCTTAAAAATATACAAATTAAGATATGTTACTGTCTGATGCATATAAATGCATAAAACAGAGTATAAAGAATGTCTCCACTATTTAAAAACAACAGCATTTGCCAAATTATCTTTACATTACAATCAACAAGTTCTGAAGGATGGGTTTACCAAAAAACTTCTATCACAAATTCTTACAAATATTTCCCTGGTAATCACTGCCACAGTCAGTATACAACTCAGTATAGAACTAATACATCAACTGCTATCTGATTTTCATTTCATATGAGGGACTGAAGGCAATACAGTATCTACTCTGGACTGGTGCAGCCTCACCTTGAATATTGTGTGCAGTTTTAGTCACCACAATATAACAAAGATATGAAGCCATTAGAGAGCATCCAAAAGAGGGCAATGAAGATGGTGAAGGGCCTTGAGAGGAAGCCATATGAAGAGTGGCTGAGGTCACTTGGTCTGTTCAGCCTGGTGAAGAGGAGACTGAACAGAGACCTCATTACAGTTACAACTTCCTTGTGAGGGGAAGAGGAAGGGCAGACACTGATCCCTGTGGTGACCAGTGACAGGACCCAAGGGAATGGCCTGAAGTTGTGTAAAGGGAGGTTTAGGTTGGATATTAGAAAAAGTTCTTCATTCAGAGGGTGGTTGGGTGCTGGAACAGGCTTCCCAGGAAAGTGGTCATAGCACCAAGGCTGACAGAGTTCAAGACGCATTTGGACAATACTCTCAGGCACATGGTGTGACTCTTGGGAATGGTCCTGTGCAGGGCTAAGGGTTAGACTTGATGATCCTTGTGGATCCCTTCCAACTCTGCATATTCTGTGATTCTATGATTCTGTATGTACATTTGAGAAAGATGGAGAAACTTCAATATATGATTATGTCCCTGTTAGTGCATTAAAGGACAAATGGCTTCAGGCAATGGACAGGTGGGATTTTGTCTGTGGATTTGATCTCTGGCTGTGCTTATGCTCTGGACATATCTTGCTTATGACTGTGTGGAGAGATATTCAAGTCTGCATCAAGCAGTTCGATGGTGAGCGGCCTGAAACATGGACCTGTGTATGTGAGTACCACCTTCTTCCCTGTAACATGCCCATGAAAACCAGAGACTGATGTGACATTTCCTGTTCTGCTCTTTAATATCACCTGTAACTTTGATTAGGGAGAGGGGATGGCTTGAGGAAGATAGTATGAGACCCAGCTAGCACATGTCAAGATCTTGCTAATCAAACAACTAGAAACACAAGGAAAAGCTGATGGGTTGTACAGGAAGGATTGGGACTACTACCCTTGGGACTTATATTGGACAAAACATCCAAATGTGGGAAAAGGAGGGTAGGGGGCTGTCCTCAGGAGTGGTCTAGAGAGGTGGCACAAGTGTATAACACTTTGTGCTCAGTTCCAGTTCTTGGTATTCTGGATTATGTACGTCCTTCCAGCTCCTGATGCTGCAGTGTGTAATATCCTCCTGCACAGCATCAATTCTTGTGGCAATCCCCAGTGCAGGGTGCTTGTAAGGCCTGTGCAGTGCTCAGGGACCAGCAGCAGAGCAGATTTAGTTTAGGAAGATACAGGGTTGAAGCACTTCTTCATAGGTGATGTTAGAAATACAGGATCTATAGCTTAAGATCACACCTTCTTCCAAAAAGACAGGAGCTTTTCCTCCTCTCATTGCCCTGCAAGGCAGACTTTCAATGGCCTTAGCTTTGTTTCACCGTACTTGTTCATTACTTGTTTTTAATGACTGAATTCTCACTCAACCATGAAATAATTTAAGGAAAACTACATTAGCAAGCAGACTCGCTAAGTTCATAATTAAGGTATTTTCAAATACTGTGGATGGAAATTAATTTACTGTGCTGTCTGTGGAAACAGTGGGCAGAAGGCAGTGGGTTGTCTAGTGGAATATTTATGAAATATTTGCCAGTATGGACCAAGGACATAGACAAGTCCATGGTGATGCAGCAGTGAGGATGCTGGTATTTGTGTAGCCTGGGAACATTTATTTCCACAGTTCAAAGAGAGATCCCAGACCACTACTTTCTCTCCCCATCTGCAATAATGAAACAGGGTGCTGGTTTGGAGAGAGTGTTGCCACACTGAAAGCTGCTGGTGAAGAGGGTGAAGCTTGCGGGGGCACTGCTGGCTGTGGGCAGAGTAATATAGGATTTTCACATTAAAATAATTGTTATTTGAGGAGATGACAAGCATATTTTCATTACAGGCCCATCAGAGAGGGATTTTGCCCACTGGCAGTCTTGTGCTCAGCAGCATCATCTGCCACCAGCCTTGCCAACAGTAGCAGCACACCCCAACATGGTTTGAGCCCTTGCGTCGGTGGCAGCCAGAGCTGATGTCACTCACACAGTGCTGGCAAGGACATCTCATGAATGGATGTATTTTTCTTTTTCCTGTTTAGTCATGTTTCCTCTTAATTGTGTTCAAGGGTGTCTTTTTAAGAGAAAACCATTGCAAGTGTGTTACAATGTCCCTCAGCAACAACAGCAAATGTTCTCCTTTCCCTCTGCAGCCCCAACCTTCTCTGAGGGGCAGCTCACCTTCTCTGTTTCCTGTTAGAAAAACTCGTAGTGGGGCTGGTTAGGATAGGGGCAAGGAAAAAGTTTTGTCAAGAAAAAAAGTGTTTTGATGAAAGTAGATTTTTTTTTCACGGAAAAGGCAGTCTCTTGATACATTTATGTTGGGTAAAGCCACAAAAAACCTAGCTTAATGTTTTGTTTTGTATATTTTTGTTTCAGAAAAGGAGATGAAAATTTAAATTCTCTATGCTTATTTAAAAATGGTTTCTCAATTCTATATTGACCGCTGTTGCCGTAGGAATGGGAAATCATTTAAACATTCATATTCAGTTTAGAATTTAGAAGTAATTATAAGCAGAATCTGCTGAAAATAAATAGAGGCACTGATCTAGAGAAATGCTGATATGAACGAAGTTATTTCTAAGAGGGAAATCCTCACTGACTTAACAACTGAGATAAAAGAATAGGAAAATGTCAGCATTTCCATTACATGGTGATTCCAGTAGATGATGCAGCAAATTGAATATTCCATGGATGACCTGGTGGGACAAAATGTAAAATAATTGAGAAGATAAGATTCAAAATTCAAAATAAAATTGAGATTAAAGTAATTTGATTTTTTTCCCCCCCGATTTCCTGGATTATAGAAGGAAACTATGGTTGTGTTGTGTTTTTTTTTTTTTTTAATTGGAGCAAATACAAACACTTCAATTGGAACAAACACTTCCATCAGGAAACATGTCCTGCAATTCTGTATGTGACAGGCTGGCAGTATGACAGGGTGGTTGAGCTGAAATTGACCCAAACTGAGCACAAGCATCTGAAATCATGGGAGGGGAAAAACAAGGCAAAGCAATAGTCCTGCTTCTGAGGTGGATGGTGTGAAGTTTCCCCTACAGCTGCAGACCACTTCGGAGAGGCTGAAGAGTCATGGCCTGGATACCCCAGTGGGGAGTTGGAAATCTCACTAAAGAGGGCTGATGGCAGCCGTGTGAGATGGCTCCCTCTCATCTCCTGCTGCATCCATCCAGAGAACCAGAGTGGAGAAGGCAATCAGGAAGAGGGTTTTAGGTGTATTTTTAAGATGTCAGTGGGGAATCTTTCTTTCATATAAGACTGCACTGAGCCTAACACTGTTAATCACAAAAGGCATCCACACTAGTAGTGAAGATGTTAATGACCTGTCATTGAGATATGATGTCAGGATGTGAGAGTTAGGAATGAACATGATGTTCTGTATGAGTACAGGCACTAGTCTGGTTGTATTTCTGTCAGGCTGGCTTGGGGGGAGAGCAAGAGTTAACAGCTAAAATTGTTTTATGGCCAGTACATGTGGTAAATAGGATTACCTGTAATGAGATTAGCCTTGGACAGACAAAAGCACTGATGAGTTCATCTTGGTCTGAGGAAATCCTTAAGCAACTGTAGCACTAGAGAGGATCTGAAGTGGTGCCGGCTGTCCCAGTGTGCGGGGGCCGTACCAGGAGGTAGTGGCCTCTCCTTGGGTGGAAAGAGCTGCAGCGGGTAACAGGTGGCTGCAAATAATGCATCTCATTGTAGATATATCATGCAAATGGACATAATGAGCTTCAAAGGATCATCTCTAATGAAAACAGCACTGAAAGGCATGAAGCCAAACAGGGATTTAGGGAAGTGGGCCCAAATCTCCACGGGATAGACATGGGGTTCCCTCTGGAGGCATGGTACCACAGGGGAGAGCTGAATGAGAACTGGACATGCACTGTGCAGATCCAGCCTCAGACATGCTTATATTTGCTGATGTAACAACCTAAGTCACTGAACCTGACATCCCATAGACTTAAACGATCCATTAGGTCTCTGTGGTCTTATGGTGGTGTCAATTAAATTAAAGTCTGTCCATGTAGTGCTGCTACAATGCAGAACTGATCTGGTGGTGGTTTCATGCCAGCTCAGTGTTAACGCATCCAGTTTGTCCCAGTGGGAATAGCACAAATGTCTTCCTTAGCCCAAAGTCTCTGCTGCAGTAGTACACAAGGCAATGGCAAATGCTCATCATTTTAGCAAACATAATTTATATTCCTGCCACTTGGACCCTTTATTTCCTTGGCCAAATCTCACTGTCATCCATCAACTTTTGATATTCAAAATCTAAATAAATTTGGTATTTTTTTTCCCAATCAAAAATGAAATGGTTATTCTGGTTTCAGTAATTAATCTTTTTAACACATTTAAATTTTCTTTTAACAGAAGAAATGTGACCTAAAAGTCTTTGAAGCCCAACTTACTCCTTTCTTTTCCTATTGCTTTTCACTAAACAAAATGTCTGTATTGCCAGACTAAAATTATGCTGCTTAAACTTGATAAAGTACTGCATCAGCAACAAAAAAGGAAAATATGACAGAGAAATGAACAGAAAGCAAAAAAAACTTATAGTATGCCAGGAAGGCTTTTCTTTTCCATCTCACATTATGCAGTGTGCAAAAGTATCCAATTTGAAAAACTGACTCAGAGCAAACTGCTAGAGAGAGAGCAGGCATGAAAGCAGACACAAAACTGCTCACAGACACAGATTAAGTGAGCTTCTTGCCAGCCCGCCCCCTGCACTGTATTACAGATCAGAGAATTAAGCAAGCTGTGTCCTGCAGCGTGTGTGCGTGAGTCACACATCAGACACATCGTGACACAAATTCATCTGGGAGATTTTCAGGGCTGGTGAGGCCTTGCTGGGGTCACCCCCGAACCCCAGCATCACCCTGGGCACAGGGCCCCCTTCAGCTCTACCTGCCCTTGGTCCAGGGCTGGGTGGGCATTGTTTGCTTTGAAGGGTGCCAAAAACATAGATGCGCTACATAGAACTGCTCAGCGTATTAAATTGTCTCAGTGAAAATTGAGAATGAGCATATGAAGAGGAAGATCAGTATTTGCTATATTTCTGTTTCTCAGAAACACTATTAGTGATCTCCCTCTTCAGCACTTAACTTGTTGGTTAGTCCCCATTCTCCAAATGCTACTTTGTCACAGAGGGAACATCAGCCCAGAAATAATTAGTCTGGCAATTTGGCGCTCACTCTTCAAATTACATCTAGCAGTTGCATGCAAAATTGTCTGTAGAAATCATCTGGCTCTTACCAAGAGTTAGTTTAATAATGGAGCTTATTATGGAGCTTATTTTGTTACTGCCACTATTATGTTGAAATCTGTGGCTAAGAATTGTTTTCCCATCTTGCTGATGGAAACATCTTCTAGCAGAAGCAAGAGAAATTAAGCTTTTTCTGCTACACTGTGCCTTGTTGGAACGAAGAGTCCTGATTTCATGACTGTTCAAAATATAGGCGTTTGCTGATATCTCTCTGAAGAGACCCACCCAAATGCTGTATTTCATACACAAAATAGACTATTGCAGCTCTTCCTATTATCACTAATTAACTATTAATTGGTGCAGAGATAACATTAAGATCTTCCTGTTCTTATGTGGCTACTAAGCTTTAGATGAGCTATGATTCTTCCTAGTAGAGAGGAAAAAAAGGTAGCAGGAAAGACTAAAAGACAACATTCTATCCCAAAGAGGAATAAGCTCTTCACTCTAGTGGGATACATTGCCTTTAACTTGAATTTGATCATCTCCATCCTTAATCTGTGTTTTTGGGATGCTTTTGAGAGATATGCAGACTGTACTTTTCTTTCTGCCAAAAAAACCCTCATCTTTGACCTGAAAAATCTTCTTCAGAAAAATGGGATTTTGCTGCAGCAGGTACAGTCCCCTGAAAATGTCCCAGTATCCAGCATCATCCTAGCAGCAGTATTTTGCCTGGCCTTCAACCACCTTTTTAAGTGACCTAGCAATCAGCCTTTCCCATGACAGCAGGAGGTTCTGCAGCAGACCTTGTAGGTGGGATTTTAAGAGTGGGAATAATAGATAATGATGGGGCTATGTCAAGGGAAAATACAACATCCTTATAATGTGGACATTACAGGATTTCTGAAGTTGCTTTCAAAATGGGCCTAAAGAATATATCCAGCAGTGCAGGGTGTCTGGAAAAAGAAACAGGCAGCTAGTGTACTAGCTAGAGAACAGTAAACAACAAGGAGTGGGGTGGTTTGTGTGTTCGTGCACTTGTGCTTCCTGAGCTTCGCACACCCCCAGGAGTTTTTAGAGAACTGCAGGTTCTGCATTTCAGCTGATTCTCTGCAGCTAGACATATGCACACCTTCAGCAAATGCCAGGCAATGCATGTTAGTTTGGGCATATTTCCTTGATTTAGTCACAGGCTTAGTCCTATGACTGTGCCCTCCATGTCACAGATTATGGGTGTTTTTGAACATGTGGAATAATGAAAAGCTTTAAATGAATGCTGTGAATATTCTTCACGTGGGAGTTTCTTCAGCTATGTGGTATTTGGCTACTGCTTAGATTTCATGTGTTGCTTTTCTTCTACGGATTAAAAGCAATCGAGCCTGATGTCATGCCAGCTGTGTGGCCAAGGAGCTGGTTAGCAAGGGACAGAGGAAGGTGTGATTTTCACTGTCCATTTATTCCTCGGTGTTGGTGCTTGCTTGAACTGCAGTGCAATTAACTAAACACCTGATGCTTATGCATTAGGACCCTGATTGTGTTTGTAATGGTACTAAGTTATGAGCACTCATGGAATGGGATGTTGTTCTAATTGTCATACTTTTCTTCTGGCAGTCTTTAGATCCCATTGGATTAGTATCTTCTATAATGATTATGACTGTCAAATTAAGCCATCTGTAAACACTAAAACTTGTAAGCTCTTACCAAATTCACAGCACTCATGTCTGGGAAATAAGTTCTGCATTTTTTTCGGCTGGCTGTCAGGAGAAATTCTCAAGTGTTTGGTGTGTGCCTTGGTCCCTTCCTCTGGGAGCATCTGCTCCCTCTGCTATCACAGCTGTCTTCTTCACCCTGCTGCTGTGGTCCTTGGTATTCATACTCTCTATGGCCTTGACATGCTACATTACACCAGTGCCTCAGTCTTCCTGTAAACTTGTTTTGGTAAATACTATAAAAAAGTCATTTGACAACACAGTAATTTTAACCTAAAATGCTAAAGCAGAAGTAACAGAGTAGCTTCACCACTCTGTTACTGATGGCTTATTATGTTCTACATATGCTTTTATTGCATTGAAGTGGTATTTTTCAATTAACAAGTGAAATTAAGAAGGAAACCTTTGGTGGTTTCTTCTTCTTTTGTCATATGTTCATCAGACTCTGGATTACTACAGTTCATTCTAGTAAAGAGTGAGCACATAAAATACTGAAGGCCTTGGCTGAATTAGTAAACAGTCAGGACAGACAGGGCCCTCCAGGTGATGGGATGGCTGGGCCAGAGGGAGCAGGCATGGGGCTCCTGTCTTGCCACACATGGCCGGTGTGAGCTCTGCCTGAAAAGCACCAATAGGCTACCCTGAGTGACAGTCCCTAATTCATGGCTCTAAGTAAGTCACAAATGAGTTACAGCCCTCCCAACAGTGAGACAGTCCCCCTTGAAAAACATGTATTTAACAACTCAAACTCAAAGGAGCAACTTGTGCCTTAAAAGGAGCCTGTATTCCATGACAGAAACCAATGACTGGGCTCACTGGATGTTGTTCATCGTTAGTCCTTGCAGCAATCATGGAACATGGCACGTGGGCTCCTCAGAGCAGCATCACCAAACAAATCTCTCCAGCTTTCTGCAGCCTTGGGCTGTGTCCTATGTGCACTACAGCAGTGCCCAAGCTCCCCTACTAATCTCCAGCACCAGCCTGCCTTCATCTAGACAGGGTCCCTGCCATTCCACTTGCTCTGTTGGTAAGCAAGATGTATAACTAATTATGCAAACCAAAGGCAGGTTACTCACACCATACCAGCAATGTTATGGTGCTCTTTGGGTGCAAAGACAGGCTGCGACAGAACTACTGAGGAGGGAGAAAAACAACCCCATGGACAGGGCCTTGGGGTTATCTCCTGGTTTTCCACCATTTTTCAACCAACTGCCTGATCTCATGGACGGGAAAGCTGGGTCAGAGAAAGCTGGCATATATCATAAGGACTTTAAGTGGTGAAACTTGCTTGCTATCATTGCCACAGAGTGGCTGGGTGAGCAGCTCAGTGTCTGCTGTGAGAGGGACTCAGGGGCTTGGCTTGAAAGAAGCGGAGCTTGGGCCAGTGGTGATGGCTGCCTGCCGAGGTTTAGCAGAACAGAGAGAGTCATTGAGATCCTGCCCTGAGACAGCTCAGGGCTTTGAAAATGCATGAGGTGACCTTAATTTTTATTTGGGATGTGCAGTAATGAGCAAGTGGTGTGATGAATGTGTAAAGCTGACAGAAGGCACTGGCGCCTGTAAAGAAATAGGATGTGGAAGGTCAGGAAAGGTGTGTGGGGTGAAGCAATGTTTCAGAGGCAGTGAGCATGCCAAGCTGACTCATGAGCTGAACTGTGCAATAATCACAGGTAATTACTGCACATCAGCCAGAAGAAGGATTTGCATACACACCACACTGGACCACAGGATCCATTTGGGCTCTGGCACACTCTGCTCACAGCTCAGAGCAGACAGGCGGAGACATGAGGAGCCATTTCCAAACAGAGCCAATATTCTGGTTGTTTTCCCATTCAGCTTCCAGACGTGACATTGATCCATGATGTGCAAGAGTGAGAAGGCAGGGAGCTACTGTCTTTAGAGCAATGAAGAGCAGGCAAGTGCCTGTATTCACCCCCTCAAAACATGTCTGTACTAAAGAAATGTGCTTCTCTAGTGAGACATTCACTTTTCAGCCAATATATTTTTCACTGACATGAAAATAATGGAAAGCCTGAAAAGTAATGAAGACCTGTTGGACAGGACCTCTCAGGCAACACAGGCTGTAGCTTAACAGCTGAGGGGCAAGGTAACACACCTGCCTGGGTCTCCTGTGACAAAGGGATCCTAAGGGATTCCCCGAGGGAGCAGGTTTTGAGATTGCATCCTTACAATAAGAAAAAAGTTGTAGTACTTCCACTCTGGTGCAGTTAAGACCCTTGTGTGATCTGCATTTAATGTCACCTTAATTTCCCCTGATTTTGCCCACATACAAAGCTGGGTTGGTGCTGATAGCAGTGAAAGTGCATGTTGGTGTGTAAAGACACAGGATAGATGATTTATATCCCAAAATGGCTTTCTTTGTGCCTGTGAATGGACCAGGCCTTGAAAATGGAGTAGATCTACATCTTGCAGTGGAAGAGCAGCTAAATGATCTCATGTACTGGGTAGGAGCTCCTAGAACCTTTGCCTGCCACTCTTTCTACCCTCATAACTCAGTTGCCAAAACCTGGCAGTTGCAGACAGCTCTTCCTAGGGATATTAGGGGTCCATCCGTCACTACCTCTATTACCATTTTTCTCCACAGTTAGGCTTTAAGCCATGTCTGCTGTAGACAAGTGTCTTTGGAGATAGCTTTGGAGATAACCAGACTTTTATCAGTGACATGACAGGCTTAGAAACAGAAACTTAACTGTGACCAATAAATAGCATCTGTCTAGACTTATACATGAAATGTGCAATATATAAAGTGCATTTTATATATATATATATATATATATATACACACACAAACACACATGCTCAATGTATGGCAGACAAGTACATTGTTTGCATGCCTAAGATCTCATGCAGTGAAATATCATTTCAGCTTAAGTAATATGAAGTTTTACTCCTTTGGCTATAATGTAGAAATTTCCAATCTATTTTTAGCTTTATCTGGCTAATTCAGCCACACTTTGGTAGCAGTAATACTTTCCCTTCTCTTCTTATGATGTTAATTTTATTCTGGTACCCAAAGTCTCTCTAGCAATAGCTCTGCCTCCCATTCCGTCTGTACCAACAGCCGTACAAAAGTTGGAATATCTGTGACTGATATCACAGCACCCGAGCGTGTGCTGCTATTCAAGTGGGACAAAAGGAAATGCTATTGAATCACGGGTACTGAGGGGAGATGACCAATGCTAAATGATTCACTTTTAAGACCTCAAATCCGTAGTACGGTTAACTGGGATGAAGTCAGGCATTCAAGAAAAGCAAGTCTCTGTCCCTCCGAGTCCCGTGGCTGGGCGGCAGGTTCGCTGCCACGGCCCGGGGGTCATCGCCGAGGGGCAGAAGCAGGCTGCGCTGGGAGCTGGCATTCGGGCAGTGATGTGACAGCAGAAATGAAGTGTCAGCAGCGGTACAAACGTTTGGGCTGCAGTGCACCACTCTCCCTCCTCAGGCTGTCAGGAGAAGGGTTAAAAAGAGTAGGAACTGCTGCACGGTGCGAGCAGGCTTTCCGGACACGATGGTTTGCGTCCCGAACTGGGCTTTACTTTTCACCCAGGTGCGAACCCTCGGTGAGCCGGCGGCAACTCCGGCCGTCCCACTCCGGGGCGACCCTTCCTTTCCCGTCCCTTGCCGTCCCGCTCGGCCACACACCGCCCGTGCCTCGGGCCCGGCTCACGGCCCAGCCCGCCCGCTCCCCTCGGGCCCGTGTCCGGCCCAGAGCCATGTCCCTGTCGCCGGGCATTCCCCAGCGGCGCCTGCCGCAACAGCCCTCGGCAGTAGCCCCTGGCAGCCGCAGATACGGCTGGAAGAAACAAATCTTGGACATCTCATTTTTTCATGCGTGCTGTTTGCAGACCATCGAACAGCCCTCGGGCGCTCTCTCGGGTGCTGGCTCGGGAGTCCCCAGTGTACTAGGGGTGAAATAACACACCCGTTTCGATACAGACACAGCTCACTGGTCAAGCGCAAACCAGCCTTAGAACAGCGCCCAGGAGAGAAGGAAACAAGTTATTAAACTCCATTTTACAGGCAGTGCCGGGAGGGGAGCAGGGGCCAGGAACTTGCAGTCGTGCGGTTCACAGCTCCAGGTGAGGCAAAGCCTAGTGACGCTTCCTCAGCCACAAAAGGCTTTATCCACAGGGCCAGGGGCCCAGTTATTCTCTTGACCATGGGAATAGAGAAAGGAAAGCCAGGCCAGCCCCCTGCTTGTTTTGAAACATAGTTTTTTAAACACATTTTTCCTCATGGTTTGACAAGAGAAGTTTCAATGTTGTAGCGCNGGAGGGGAGCAGGGGCCAGGAACTTGCAGTCGTGCGGTTCACAGCTCCAGGTGAGGCAAAGCCTAGTGACGCTTCCTCAGCCACAAAAGGCTTTATCCACAGGGCCAGGGGCCCAGTTATTCTCTTGACCATGGGAATAGAGAAAGGAAAGCCAGGCCAGCCCCCTGCTTGTTTTGAAACAGTTTTTTAAACACATTTTTCCTCATGGTTTGACAAGAGAAGTTTCAATGAGTTGTAGCTAAGGCCCCTGCCCCCCCGCTCCTCAAATCACTCCATCTTATTTGTTGAATATGTAAAGTACCCAGTTGCCATTTTTTAATGCAGGCCAAATTCTAGTAAAGAATAGAAAAGAGTAATCAAGTTGGAAAAAGAAAAAAAAAGTAATGTATATTAATTATCATAACAGTATTAAGCTCTGTGTGGTGGGAAAAGTGTTAGATGCAAGATTTTTGAAGCCACAAGCTCTCTGTTAATCATTACATGGCATGGTGTTCTGGCTAAACTTACACCAGATGACAAGTTGTCCAAAACCAAACAATTGATTCAAAAGCTAAACATTACGATAACATTTAGGAGTTCAAACTCCTAGCCTAGAGCATCACAATATGTAATGGTGAAATTAACTTAGTATTGTATTTCTACTAGGCTGCTGTGAGGATGCTTTCCATATACAAAGAGAAACAAAGGCGGGAGGAGAATATGGCACAAGCACTATCTGCAATGCGCACAGAGCCTTTGTGCTTAGGCTTTTGTGTCCAGGGCAGGTCTTTCACCTTGCCAGCTGCGTAACTTTCTCCTTCTGGGTCTTTGGGCATTTCTTAGACAATGAATTGCCTAGGAGGAAGCACTTAAAATTTAATTCAGGTAGGGAAGGCAGTGCACATGAATGATACAGGCTCTACTAGCCCTTGTAGACTGTATGATTTATACATTCACTCAAACAGCAGTGAATGAACAATATTATAGCAGGCAATATGCTGTTGTGCTGTTACTTCTATGACTTGTCTTTTTAATGAAGGGGCTTGGACCTTCAAAGTTAATTAACTCATTTCTCAAAATCATTTACACATCTGTTCTGTTTCCAGTAAGATTTCAGTTTCACATTTCTAACTTCTGAGTTATATTAAAAAAACTTCAAAAACAAACAAAAAATTCTATCAGATTTGCTACTTCATTTATAATGAGTTGGAATTGCTAATAATGATGGATTTCATGGGCTGAAATTTGGCCTGTCACTTTGCACTGGTAGCTGCTGGAAGGGCCAATGGCCAAGGGCCTGTGTACTCAGTATCACATCACTGCTGCACAGCAGACCCAGTCTCAGGGTATCTCTGGTGTGCATCAAGGCCCTTCTGTCACTGGCAGACAGAAAGTTGGAGTTGGGGGGGTCTCCAGTTTCTGGCTACATCCTGCCTGTCATCGTAGCCCCCACGGCTACCTGGCACTAATATATTATGAAGAGCTTTTCCAGATGACTGTGGAGCCTGTTTTGGTTACTGCTGGCCAAAACTCTGGCTGCCAAGGGGAGCACTGGGTGTTTTGCAGATCTCAAATCAAGCCTCACTTCATCCCAGTCCTCTGCAGAGTTGTGGAGTAAGCCTAAGGACAGCACTGGGAACGGTAGCTCTTGAGAAGAGCAATGCAGACAGGGCTGTCACTGCCCCTGCCATACCACATGCAGGGAGTAATTCCGCTTTCTTCTCCTGATGGGTAGATGTATTATTTTAATTAAGCTGTTACTTCAATAACCATTAGGACACACGGGCATGGCTTTGGAGGCATTAAAACCAAGGTAAACAAAGAGTGTAGCCCTCTATCTGCTTCTAACACCACAGTTCAGTAACATGACTTTGGGCAGCATACATAGCTGAGTACTGTTAGTATTTACTGTAGAACACATCATGCCAAGTTTAGCCTACAAGCTGATCACAGGCATGAGGTTTCATTATTTTAAGTGATTTATTCTTTTCTGATGCAAAGAACACCACTTCTCTGCACCGAATGCTGCCTGTGAAGTCTGCTTTTCCACTTAACGGATGCTAAGCAGAAGCTAGCCAATGAAATGAAGGTAAATTTAATTACAAAAAAACCATAATGTTCTTCAAAAACAGCAGCTCACTCTCTCTCCAACAAGGAAAAATACAAATAGAAAGCCTTTGGCAATGCTGAGAAAATATCTGGGGCTGAGGTGAAAGGGGCACAGCTTGATGAGTATGCTGAAAGCTGAATGTGGATTACCCGTGAGTGCAAAAATGAATAAATGTGTTTTATTCCATTATATTAATGAAATGGTTAATTCAGTTACTATAGCAACAAGGAACAGCCATGCTAAAAAGCTAAAGGGCCATACATAATGCCAGATACAAGGTCTTTCTAATTCTAAAGCTGATTTTCTTAGCCACAATAGAAGTGATGTGTGTTTTCAATATCATCTTCAGCTTTTGCATCAAATCCTCAAGCTAATCCAATAAATAGGTTAGTAGCATAAAATAGCATATATGTTGGCACCTCATGAAACTTATGAAAGGGTTTTACCTATGCATAATTACGAGACAAGATTCATGGAGTGCAGCATGGGACACTTTAAAAAGACTGCTCTGTGTGTGAGGGTGAACTAGCAAATGTGTTACAAAGGGCAGTTCCTACAATTAGGAAGCAGGTGATTGCACAGGCAACCACTGCAGCAGTAGCCCAAACACCAAGAACAATTACACTTAACCATCCTGGCTATTTCACCTTATGGAAAATAGACTTTCTGTTCTTTTCTCCTGCATTTCATGTAATTTTGTTTAAAAATAGTAATTCTGTAAGACTTCAGTAAAGAAATCTTCAGTGCTTGCTTTTGTTTTAACATGAAAGTCATAGAAAGGGTGACCCATGGTCTTGCCAGCAGCCAGAGAATAGGCTATAATCACTAAAGTCTATGCCAAAGCAAAGAGGAGTGCCCATTCTCCCTTGCAGAGGGGCCTGGGGCAGCCCGCCCCCCACACAACCAGTCTTCCCTGGGAAAGGAGCTGCTGGGGAGGGTCGCTGGCACTACTCAGCCCCAACATTGTGATCAGGCTGGAGCCCTACATCATAGCATAGGACCACTTACATTCACTTTGGCTCCCTTCTGTTACAGTGAGATATGTCATGTGCCACGTCACTCACTTTACCTGTAATAAATAAAAGCCAATATAGCACACTCATAGGAGAAACAGAATGCACTGGCTCCTCTTCCTGAACTCAGACTTACAATATTCTTCCTCACGCACCTGCACAAACAACTTGGGTGACTTATCTGCAGGCTATCTGATTTGCATGATAATGGGAGCTCAGTTTCCCAAGAAACATAATTTCTCAACAATTGAATATGAAGATTTCAGTGATGAGGCTTAAGCTTGTCTGCAATAAGTAGAAGTAAAACTTAAGACAATAAGTAGTCTCTAGACTAAAGAAATGAGAATAATGTGCTGTAGGATGATGATTAGCTCCACTTGGTGGCATGTGACTCCAACTGACAATTGCCAGTGTGAGTTGGTGACTGGAGGCATTTGATACTGTCTGCCTTTTGGCTGAAATGCAATAAAAAGAGAGCTCACCACTGGACGCAGAAATACTGAAGAGCAACTTTAGTTGCATCACAATGCTGAAGAAGTAAAATGTTTGGTCTTACATTAATGGTTGCCACTGTTTTAGTCAACTTGTATGAAAATTATTTATTAAGAGTCTCTTGAGCCTTTCATAGTACCTCAAAAACAGATGAGCAATAGCTTGAAACTATTTGCTGCCCTAGGATCCTTGCTGACAAATATGTGGAAAGGCCTATGCAATGGAGACACATGATACTGTCTAAGCTCCACATCTAGAAGGTGATGCTGTAATGCCCCTGCAGAGATAGCCCTGCCACATGAGTTGCAAAGGCAGCTCTCTGCACAGCATGAGAAATCTTCCCCACACTTTATACATATACAGGAGGGTTGGTGTTTCTACAGTACCACAAGAAACCCTAAGGATTTCAGAGGTTTGTTAGCACTTGTCAAAGTGCAGATAAACTGAATGGCTCCAACGTTAAGCTGGTAAGCCACAGCAGAAAGGATTTCTGTTCAATGCTCAGTCCAAGCTAATTCACATACTTTGCACAGCCCTGGTGTGTGAAAACATCCAGGTAGGTGTATCACAGTAAAGCTTAATAACTTGCAGTTCTTTTACAGAAAATGAACAATTGCATTTCCTTGTGGTAACTTCTGTGTACTTAAACTAGAAGAGAGGAGAGTGCCTGTATGTGTTTACTGTTAAGATTTGGATTGTTTAGAGCTTTATTTGTGCAGAGGTGGTAAGTGTTCACTTGCCAAGTTGACCTCCAGCTTCACAGCTTGTGGGAGCTCTGCTCCCACATCACAAAAACATGATGGGCAGATTCAGACCCCCAAAAAAGAAGGGATAAAAGCCATATCTCTGCTCCTGGGCAAGGCCAACATGGATGTTTGCACAAGATCCAGCAGATTACCCAAGGAAGACTTATTAAAAACTGATCTCCCAGAGAAACAACTGGAAAGCTTACAGTTCCTCAGAAAAAAGGGAAACAGCAAGAGCAAAACAAAGCAACCCAGGTGGCCCATAAGCAGACTAATTATATGAAAGACCCAGAAGCAACTCTATAGTTACCAATCCAGCTGCCGACAGCATCTGCCAGGTTACCAGATGTTACCAATGAAAACCTGTCTTCCACAGTTCATCAAAGACTTGGTGAGGTGAAACCCTTGCCAATAAAATAAATATTTTATCTAAAAAAATATTTACTACTAGGAAACATGTTGAAAAATATAAAATTTTAACAACATGCCCAACCCCATGTTACAGTAGATAAATAATGAAACGTACATACTGAATGTGTTGGCAAGATCTTATTGATAGGCTGTAGCAATGCTTAAGATTTTATTGCTAAGGCTACAGTTCTGGATTGTGTTAAACAAAATGGTTTTATGAGGCTTGAGGCTGATGGCTCTCAGTGAGTTTGGGTAATTTGCCTTGAATCTAGAAATGGCTTTTGCCACCTTGAGCTAAAAGGTTTTAAGATGACAAAGCTGGAGGAGCCAAAGGTGACAGTAGTTCATGCTGGAAGGTGGGGAGACTACAGAAATGACAGTGAGCCACTCTGCAGCTGCCAAGTCACTTCTCCCAGAGCTCTGTGTCCTCCAAGACACAAAAAAGAGGGGCAGCAATTCTAGATGGGTAATTTACATTGTCCTCCTGCCAAATTTTATGAACTGAGCACATGGGTGTCTGCTAAAAAGACTTCCTCCAACATTTGGTAAACTCTCAGAGCAAGGAGCAGTATACATGTACTTTGGCTTCAGCACTGGAGATACAGGCTGCCCAACAGATTCATTCAATGACTAGTTTTAATTTTGTCATGAGATCAGATTTATATTTCATTTTAAATCAGCAAATTATGTATTTTAAAAATCCTACGTAATTTTTCAAATGTGGCTATTAATGCTGCCAATCCAGCACCTTGGAAATATTATGTCAGTTCATTCTAGAGGCCAAAAACCAAACTGCCTGTATAGTCTGTTAGTAAGGCAAAACATCTCTTTTTCCAATGAACATGTATGGGTGCATTGGGATTCACACAAGCATATTTGGCAGCTTTTTCAAGTAATTCTTGGCCTGCAGAGCATACACTGAACATGGGGAGCATTTTCTATTCAGGAATATGATCTGAATAAGAACATGCTACTGGAGGATGAGCTGTGGCACTTCTATTATAATTTAATTTGTGAAATACAGTTAACAATATTTTGTAATAGTAATCAATAGGACAACGTCAAAAAAACTCTGATGGCTAAGGTTGGATGATGTCAACCATCATGTATTTAATAATACATAATTCCTTAAATATGTATCTAAATCACTAAAATAGATGTGCTTAATTTGGAGCCTTTTACACTTGGAAAATTCGTATCTCTTTTTTAATAGCTGGCTACAGCATTTGTAGACGAGCAGATTTTTCTAATTTGTTTCCTTGGCTCCTGAATGCACCAAATGGGACGAATTCCACAGGACCAATGTGAAAAACATATAGAACACAAGATTATATCCTTTGTACTTTCTCCCCACCTATTTACACCTTGCCTTACCCTGATGACTCAAAGACAATTCCTGCAGAAGACCTAATTTATACCTGACTGTCAGAGTTAGAAACTATTCACCTTCATTTAGGAATGCATTTTCTGAAACTGCTAAGGGACTTGACCAAATAAGAGTGGGAGAGAGAGTGGGGGAGTACTGGATGGAGTGGGGAATACTGAAGTCATTGGATGTCCTGTGACTACTGAATATCCTCAGAAAAGCTCTAATTTTGCTGTTACTTTTATGATGTACATACATGTGCTTAGATCCTTAAATTAGGTCTCTTGGCATTGTCTTGTATTTAGAAGAAGCCATGCTACCAGATATGATGCCTTCAGGATAGTAACTTAATCAGGTCTGCTGATGCAGCAACAGAAGACCCGGAGAAGCTGGCCAGCTCAGCTGTAGGTGATATACCACCTCTCACCCTCCAGATATGAAATAAGAAGTCCATGGTAACAGGCTGGGAGAAGATAGCTGCTTTTCCTTCCATTTGCTGTCTGAGAACATAAAATATTACTTTCAGAGCATCTGATTTTGATGTCTTTTTCTGCCCCACTCAAGGGCATGCTTCTTGTTAGCCAGCTCCTCAGCAAAGGTACAAGCAGCACATGCAGAGACTCTTGAAACTTTGCCACTAACATTCACAAAACAGCTTGTTCTTCCTGTGAGTCCTCAGTAGTTCATGTAAAATAAGAAACTATCAGAAGACTAAGAGCTTTAAAGAAGTTTCAGGCAAATATTTTCTAAGCAGTATGATTATCTGTTCCTGTCTCATCCAAGTGTGAAAAATCCACAATGATGAATAGAAAAATTGAACTATTAAGAGAAAGCTATTAGTGGAGACACTGGGCTTTAGCCTGCTAAGGGATATCATCAAGCAAGCCCCAAATGCCAGCAAAACAGTGTTGGGTGGTGCAAGGACACTAATTGAAATGACACTTCAAAACTTTCATATGTGTACAGCCAGTGTGTGTGTGGGGGGCAGGAAGGGAGCCAAAAGGCAAGGAAGGCAAAAGAGGTGACAGAGAGGGGCAAAGAGTATACTACATTCTGCACTGTAGGCAATCAAACACATGAATTAACTCATTAATGATTCTTTGAGTTAATCTTAGAGATCAGGAAACACCAAATGACAAGGCTTTACCAAAAATATCTGTTTAGTAAATGAAAAAAACAACACAAACAAACTCAAGTTGGTTTCAACATTTATTTATAACTCGGTGTACAATTCATAAATCAAGAAACAAAAGCCACAGTATATTTTTAATCAAATCTTTTTGTGCTCACAATATATGGTATAAGAAATTGAATTGATAGATCATTTATTATTGTTACAAAACTAAAAGCTTTATATTCTTAAGTGGAGTATAGCAGACAGCAATATTTTCATATTAGAAAGTTCCTACTGTGAGTGAAAAATGGATTAAAACTGAGGTATTGTTTAGCAAGACAGATGAATCTATACTTATTTTTGGCTGTGAAACTATTATAACCATACATAATCAGTAAGTATGAAGAACCAGCACTGGTGAAAATCACCTTGCCAGTTTGCCCTGTGTGTCTGTGTTCGGCAAAGGCAGCCTGTGGGGTGTGTAGTCCATTTACACGTAATCAGCTCTCTGACCTGTAATGTGTACATTTTGGAACATTAATTTCCACAATTAAAAAGTTATTTAGATGATGAGCCTGGACCAAAAAATATTCCTGCTTCTCAGAATCCTGAAAATGATTTCTCTTTAGGAAAACTTGGATTTCCTAATAATCTGGTTTAACTGTTTGCAGAGAGATGTTGCAAGTGTGTACTGGCAGGGGGAGAAGTAATGATCAAGCTACCCATGCAACACACAAACCTGAACAGTCCAGCATGTGTCAGTGAAAAGCAAATTTATTCTATAAAGTGACTAGTGTGAGAAAGAATTAGAAAGGATTATAAAAATACACTACCATATGTTGTAGTAGTTGAAAGTGATTAATCCAGTTCTTAAATCCTATTTTAAACTCCCTTTCATTTCTGTCTATAGAAAAATAGAAGCCAATCACTTTGTTTGAATGCTATGTAGTTAATTGCATCTTCTAAGAAATTCTTTTAAAACTAAATGTAATGTTTAACTACAAAATGCCCTCCTTAAAAACAGTTAGTTTGTACATTGATTTGTAGTTCATTAAAATGCTTTTTTAATTATATTTCCAGCCAGAAAATGCATAGAGATTAAAGAGTCTATAGAGAATTTTTGAAATCACAGCATGAATTGTAAGGAGAAAGTTACACTTCAAATAGTGGACGACTGACAGCTGCAACTGCCTTCCTGTAATTTCAGAACTTAATTGTTGTAAAATAGTAATTGGAAAGCAGTGTTCATTGTAAGAGCTATCAATATCACATTTTTTTATATGAGTAGATTCTCAAGGACTAATTAGAAAGCAAATCAATTGCATCAAACAAGTGTAAAGTTCACATTAGCTGTCGGACTGATCACCTCAACATGCAGGGTTCATGGCTAAGGGCAGCCCGCGCTTTGGTTCGTAGGGTGTTGTCCTGGAAACCATGCGGATGCAGTCGATAACAGGGCAGACGCTGAGACACAGGGTGCAGCCTGTACAGCTGTCAGTAACAGTGGGCAGGTGGGTTTCAGGATCAAACTGGATAGCCTGTGAACAGGAATAAACATTATTGATGTCACTCACAGAAAAGGTCAAAATTGCTCCCATTTCACTGTCTGCATTTCCTGTGCAACAGCACTTGGAGACATCTTAGTGTGATTCTGCACTGCAGCTATAGCAACTGTTCAGCTGGCAGGGAACAAAACAACACCCTCTCCAGACACTGTAAAATTAGAGATGTGGGCCAAATTACACCTTGGCAAAAGCTCATAGGTCACAAGGGCTGGTTACAAAAGGATGAACTTGGCCCATGGTATTTAAACTCCCAGAGGGTATTTCTCCATCAAATGAAGGAAATATTTCGTAAGATAGCAATGTGCCAGGCTTATTGGTTCAGAGGAGACACCAGACCATGCATGTATGGCTTCAGCACAAAGCCGATCACAATGTGTTCTTTTGATTTTTATTTTCAGCACAGCAGAAACAATCTAATTTAATAAACAGTAGAGAAAAACACAGCACACTGTGCCTCATGTAATTATTTTTCATTGCAAATCTTCAAAAGGGATATCAGAGTTTGGGGCAGGCAGAGCTTGCTTTAGTTCTCACATTCCATGCAGTGAATCCTCATTACCAATAAGGGTGATAAGTGTATTTGAATGTGAACAATTGCAGACTCAAAGAAAAAAGCTCCTGGTATAATGGCAATAACAATTAAAAGCAAAAACAAAAGCATCACAAAACCACAAAAGCTTCAATATGTAAGAAGCAAGACTAGAAAAGTAAAACATTAAAAAACCTGCCTCAAACACTGAGTATCTACTTTTAGGAGTTTAGAGAGAAAATCAGGCCTGAAAGCTGAGCTCTGGCTTCTCTGAAAACAAGCAATGCCTTATTAAATCTTCCTGACCAATGTCAGCAACTGGGGCAGGCAGGTATATGACGGGATACTGGGTACTGCTGCAGGTTGGCTCAAAGGCAGGTTTGCGGCATTTGGGTTTTCACTGCTCCAAAGGCACAGAAGTTGCTGTAGCAACCAGCAAGGGCATGAAGTCAGTAGTAACTGCCCTGGATCTGTGAGTTTTAGTTTAGCTTGAGTACAAAGAGAGCTCTGGCTTGTGAGTATTTAAGAAGGACTCTTTTCTCTCTTGCTAACAACAATGCACATCTTGAAAGAGAGTTCAAAGAGGGAGAGGAAGTCAGGACTACAGTGCTGACTTTAAAAAAAGGAAAGCTTTTCCGCTGGAGTCATACAAGGTGACAGCTCTGTAGAATAGCATGGAAATTTCTGAAACATAGGGAAGCATAAAGCAGATGCTTTAGGGGTGTGTTTTGTTGATTTATTTGCAATTAAGAATTCCTTTGCAATCCTTTGCAATTAATTTTAATTTCCTTAATTAAATAAGGACTGGAGCTTTAAACTTTGGTTCTTTTGGTGCAAATTTTTTTCCAGTTAGAGAAAATAAAGTTTTACTAAGTATAAACCCAGCCTTTGCTCACCAAGGATTATATCCTCCCCTCCACTGAGAAATCTGATGGAAGTGAGAGTGTCAAGAAGAAATTTAGACAGCTAAAGGGCTGCTGTAGTAATCTATTTTGGTAAAAATGCAGCATTCATTTTCTTGTATCAGTGGAAAAAAGCATGTTTACCTTTGCTCTGATATACTTGTTTTAGTTGTAGAAGTTGATTTTAAATGGAAGACTGTATGTGTTCTGTGACTGCATGTAGTTCTCTTCATCAGACTTACTATTGATTAGAGTGAATTAGACGAAAAAACTCATGGTGCCCAGAGGAAACTTGATGCTCAGTTAAAGCTATGCTCAGACTAAGACTATATGTGGAAAAATTCGTGTATTACTGCTTATGGCATATTGGATTCCATGAAAGTTACACAAGATTGTATTTTGGTTTTCTAAAAGAACAGGACTCTGCCTGTAATGCCTTTTTTACTGCAGGCCAGTTTGTCAGCTCCACTGGACATGGCATGGAATGGCACACAGACATGAGGATACATTTCATACATCTTAGGTTACTATACTGAGAAGAAATTGGAGAACTACTTTGCTGCAAACAGCTCAAAATTGTGCTATTTTCTGGTCACAATGATTTCAAAACCCCACCTGCCTGAAAACAGAATTAGTTCAAGTTCAGTTACACTGAGGGAACAAGGACTAGACTTCTTAAAAAGCATTTGGCAGCAACACCATCCCTTGTCTCCTTGCATCCCCTTGGTGGGAAGGGATACATTCTTCCTTTTCTTCTTCATGTACTTGAAAACCATCAAGAACTACATTTACTGCCATTTAACTTGGGAGTTCTTAATTTTCTTCTTCAAAAGCATCCCATCTGCAGTTAGGGAGGGCCTGTGACAGTGACATGCTCTGCTGGGCAGTGTCATCACCACTGTGCAGACAGCTAAGGCAGGGTTGGTGTGCCATGGCCTGGGAGCACTCTGGGGTTTGAATTCAGTATTTTAGGCATCTGTTTTTACCACCTGCTCATTAACAGAAGGTGAATTCTTTCTTCCCAGCAGCAGAAAGATAACTCATCGTGCCTTTTTGCTAATTACAGCTGTGCTCTTACCTGGTAGCCAGAATCATTACAGGTCATGTAGCATTTGCCACAGTTGATACACATTTCCTCATCAATCAGAGCCACAACTTGCTCTGTGTTGCACAGATCACCATATGTTCCAATATACTGCAGAGCTTTTCCAATTACATCCTAGGGAAAAAAAGAAGTTATCGACTCATTTATAATATACCTAAGCAGTTTCTATAGCTGCATGGGAGTGCTCTCTACTACTTTAATATGGAAGATTTGGCCATGCATTTTGATGATGTGTAGGATTTTTCTTATAAATTTCCAAGTTGCTGACCTTCATACCTCCTGTAAAATAGAAAGTATGTTCCATAAGGCATATTTTGAATGTAGGCAGTACTAAAAGTATACATTGGTGTACAAACATGATCAACAAATAGGTTACAACTTTAGTACTTGATTTTGCATGTGCTATTTTTTTGCCATTATTGGGTGAAACTTCAAGGAACAAAATGGAATGTAAAACATGAGTGACATGCTACAATTTTTGGTCATTTCTCATTAGCACAGATTTAAGAACTCACAGCAAGGAAAGAAAGGGGTATGATCAAAAAAAAAAAAAAAAGTGACAGAGAGAGAACAACAACCACTCCTTTCTTTAGCAAGATGCACAAATAATATGATCATCATTTTGTTGCAAATACTGTACAGAGTAAGTTCTGGGTCTAATCTCACAAGTCCTGTTAACGTCATAGGGAGGAATTTGTGGCATCAACCTTACCCACTAGTGCTGCAAAAGGTGTGTGGCAGCACAGCATATAGGTACATACCACAAGGGGAAGACATGCCCTCTGAAAGAAATCGTTGGGGACATAACTGATGCAAACCCAAACCATTTCCATTTTTTATCAAGGGAAACTGCACAGTTCAGAGGCAGTTCAGTCTCACTCAGTCAATGGTAGAGGTAGGAGAAGGCCCAGGTCATTTGATCTACAGCCATCCTTCAGTGACATTAGCTTAACTTGTGGAAGTAGAGCAGAGATGATGAACATGACTGTATTTTAAAAGATTCACTCTGTATGGGTTGCCTGGATTTTTTTCTTTTTTCGAGAATTTACTTTTTCTACAAGTTCCCATGTTGCAAAACAAGTTCAATTTCATGTACAATTCTATATTGTTAAGATAAAGTAAATAAAGGTTATGTGATAAAACAGTACATTTTACTTTTCCTTTAAAAAGGAATATACTGTTGAGTAATTATTAGAGAAATCTCATTGAGTCATAGAAGGCCAGAACTGGTTTCCAAGTCATGCTACTGTAATAAACCCAGAAGTCATTATGATTCTGATTATGAAATTTGATCCAAGTCAATTGAAAAGTGCTCAACATCAAGCCAAATAAGAGACACATAAAAGTCTGCCCAAAATTATAATCTTCAAAGTGTTTACCTGTGATCTTGCATTGCCAAGAAACCGGATAAGGATTTCTTTTCAAATTCTGTTTCTTGATATTTCTCAACAAGCAATACGAACCTTATTCCTATTAGTCCAAAAATTATTCTGAAATTATCAGCAACCACTTTAAATGTCTAGTAGTATGCTGTATTTAACCTGTATAATGCTCTACATGTTTTTTTCTACTTTCATTGCAAAAGAACTGGATTACAGCAACTTAAATTAACATTGCGTACCTTATTTTGGACAGCCTTACTTTGAAAAAAACTAAACAACCCTAATTATTCCTGTGTCAGAGTAAGGAGTTAATATGGCTTTA
>VYZS01095698.1:0-20723 GCA_013400695.1 Neodrepanis coruscans | reverse complement strand
GCTCACATGGAAAGACTGACATCAAGTGTCAAGTCTTGTAGGCAAAGCAGCTGGGATCTTCTGGGGTGGTGAAGCATGTCAAAAAGACCATGTCTGTTACCACTGAGGATCCTCTTCAGTCTCTCTGTCCCCTCCCTGCTCTGTACCTAATCTGGGTATCCAATCTTGGTATCCATGCACTCAGCCCCCTTCCAACACACTGAATCGTATGATGGTTTTGCTCCTTCAATCTCATCTGCAACCAAGGTGGTGAATGGAGTGAGGTATTAAACCATGTTTGACTATGAAGCTTCTCTAAGCACAGGCAGTGACTGCATCTGCAGCTCCCTGCTCACAATCAGCTGAATTTTGTCAGCCCCTTTGTATCCCCAACCTGTCCCATCCCTGCATGGGTTTGCTGCAGTACAACAGCACACAGGCCTCCTGTTTCGTTTGGGGTCCTGCCCAGTGTGTCAGGCTGCTGAGTATCTGCCTAGCTGGGCGGCCTTGTGTGGTAATGCTCAAGCCACAGTGCCAACACCGTAACCAGCCTAAACTTCCTGGCTTTTCCGTGTATAGTCTCACAGCTTAAATGGAGATGCCTATCACATATGAAGAATAGCAGCTGCAAAGCTGAAGGATAATTTGGGTGAGATAGAGTAAGCTAACTGAGGTAAGTGGAGAAGACAAGCATTGCCCAGCCCTGACTACAGTGCAAAGGGATTGTAAAGCAGCCTCTAGTGCTGTCACCTGAAGCTGGAAAGTGGCACAGTGAGAGCTTGTCGGTTGCATGAGAGTGCCCAAGTGATCCCTCCGAGTGTACAGTCCAGCTGTTCCCAGCACAATCAAAATGCTGCTTTTCCCAGAACTCCTAAAATAAGCTTGTGCCCTCCCTTATAAAGGCAGCCACAAGCAGACTGTGAGGTGTACAAGTGTGTCTGCCCTGAACAGACCATGCCTGTGAGGGACCTGGTGGTGGTGGCGGCAGCAGTGGTGACTCTCATCACTGCCGCTGGTAAATCTGCTTTGCTGCTGGAGGCTGGATCATTGATGGTGGATTGGGAATAATAGAGGGACCAATAATGGCTGACAGGAGAAAGATTCAGAAATTCTTGTTTGGAGAAAAGGTGTGAAGGGCAAACAAATGGTGAGGAATACGGATTAGAGCAAACACACCATGCCTTCCTTATTAGCAGTTTGGGGCAAGGATTACAGGCTGGTTCATCAACTATACTGCATTTAGGAGAGGGATGGGATAGGGAGGAGTCCACAATGTTAACAATGTTAACAGTCCACAATGTCCACAATGTAACCAGATCCTGGGAGAACAGCACATATACTATGGTAAAAACTACTGTACTTCCTGCTTCCATGAAGACTGGCAAGTCTTTGCAAGAATAGTATGTGTGCAGCATATTTATGTGGGAAGCACCTATTTGTAGGCACTGGGAAGCCTTTGTTACCTAGGTGCATGTAGTGATGATCCTGCAGCAGTGTGGTGTGAGCACCTTCATGCTCTTCATTCTTGCGCTGTACAAATGGGCTGTAAACTGTTGCTGCTGCTCTACCTAACTGAAAAAAATCCCACCCACCAAATGCTGTTCTCCTTACGCATGGTAGTTGTCCAGCTCTGCAGCACCACCAGCCTTCTGAGGATACTTGATGCTCCATGCAGCACTGAATGGTTTCATGTTTCCTTGGATGTGCTGGATGGTCTGTGGAGCTTCTGATTCAGAGTCTGGGAGAGAAGGCTGTTGAGAGAGGGTTTAGTAGGAACAGCTGTTCACACCTTTGCCCCAGCCAGCTCAGATGCGGATAGAAGCTGTGTGCTGTGCTACTGGCAGGGGGAGTGGGGAAGGCATGTAGCAAACTGATCCCCCTTCATGAAGCTCACAACACTTTATCTTTGGTTTGGATCTGATCCTCATGTGCTTCTGCCATCAGTCACAGGTGAACCACACTCATGGTCTCTACTTTGTTTCAGGGACAGAGCTGAATGAAAGGAGTGGCCTGAGAAGGGTAAGAGGTTTCTGGTTTTCCTTGTTCATGGCTTGAGGTCGGTATGCCTGGTGTGCCTGGAAGAAAGACTGTTTCCAGCAATCATACACAGCCTCAAGGGTACAGGTGGTTCAGCACAAAACTCACATCAAAGCCTAGGCTGCAAGTCACATTGAGAGATGTGATAGCCTCTGCTTCCCCTGTAGGCAGGCATCTGAGGAAACCAGATGGCCAGTGCTACTTTCTCCTGTCTAGGAGTTGTGGGAGGAAGAGATCGGTCCTTTTGGCACTGAAGTGTGTGCTGTGGTTTCTCCTTTCAAGCCGGTGTGTGAAGATATGTTCGACCTGCAGGCCTGCCCCTTCCTGTACTTGCCTATCTGTGGGACAAACGGGAATACCTATGCCAACGAATGCCAGCTCTGTGTGGAGCAAATGTAAGTTCATGCCCTTGGCAGAGATCTCCTGGGTCTAATTTAGGCTCTCTGAAACTGAACACTTGTGAAATACTGTCATTTATGCCTGTAAAAAGCCATAGCAGACTGCACTTGCACGGCAAATAACACAAACTGTGTTCTGGGCTGCAGGAGGAGACGGATAACCAGCTTAACAAGCGAAGCTGCAGAGAAATGTGGAAGAGGTGCACCCAGCTAGTCTGGCAAAGGGGAGGCCTGGAGGTATCTAGAAGCAGCCTACAGTTGCAAATGGGATGGAACCACTTCTTCATGGTGGTAGCAAGTGATTTAACATGGGGCAGGAGCCACAAGCCACATGTCCAAGAGGATGACAATCTGACACAAGGGAAACCCTGTCTGGGGACACCCTTTTCCCAGAAGGGTGGTGCACCATGGAGGTGTGAGGGGGGTCTCCATTCTTGGGGGTCATGGTTAGGGCTCAGACAGAGCTATGGCCACCATAACCTCACTCTAGGGATAGCCCTGCTGGAGACCTACCACCAGTGCCACAGACCCTGGGAGGGGACATCTATGAGCCAGAATGACTTGCAATCACTTCAGCTTTTTAGACAGAAAAATGAGTAAGCCAATTTTGTAATAGTCACTTCAATTCCATTTGATGGAATACAGCCAAAGTGTGACTCATGGAGTATTTTTTCAATTTCTTACTCTTTTTTCATATATTATTCTAGGAAAACCAGGCAAGACATCTGGATTTTTAAAGATGGGGAGTGTCAAGATACCTGAGCTTTCTGATAGCTTTCCTGAGCCTAGAAACACGTGATTAATTGATCCTGTGTGCTATGTGCTGATTGCACACTTAAATTAGCTATGGTAAATAAAAAAAAAAAAATGACATGCACAATCTTATTTAAACAGCACTTTTTTATGCAAGGCTGAGAGAAAACCAGTAACAGTGTAATGTGCATGAGCGGTCTTTGGGGCTCCCTCTGCTCTCTCGTCTCCCATTTCTACCACACTGGACACAATTTGCCTTTCACAAAATACCTGTAACTAGGTTGTACAGCTTGGGTGTACAAGGGGCTCTCTTTGCGCACAGTGGCAGACATCAGAGGGCACTGGCTAACCCAGGACTTGCCTCTTGAATTCAGTTCAGTCCTGCACCAGATGGTGCATTACTCACTGAGATTTCTGATCAGCTTTGAGGAGTGCTTCAGTATGAATTGAAACCCTCTAAGGACAGGTCTGTGCTCATCCACAGGAGATCACACTACTCTGACTTGCTATTGCACCATACTTGTATACTATACACATTTTGCAGGCATCTGAGTAAGTATCTGTTGTGCATCATATGGTCAAGTGAGCTCTCTAAAGTCAGTGACCAATCTATGCATCTGGGAGCTGTGCCAGTGTCATGGCTACTGTGCTTGGTCAGCTGGAATTCCCTCACCCAGTTCTGCACCTGGCAGGAGACACCAAATGGGATGCTGTAGCACTACAATGCACAACAAAGCCATTGCTGACAGATTTAATGCTGCAGCAGGAAATATTATTGAGGGGTGTAAAACAGCCATGCTCTATCAGATGAATTGCATCCACCATTTTCTGTCCCAAAAGCACCTGTTGTCATCAAAAGCTTTTCTCTCCTTAAAAAGTTCTTTAGCAGGCTGAGAAGTCCTAGCCTGGCTAGTTGCTCAACTTTGTCAAGAGCTCTGATCATCCCTGTTTTCCTTTCCTGGACTCTTTCCACTTCTGCAGAGCAAGAGACACAGCTTGCCCATCTGTCCACAGCTGCTGCTATTACACCACCTGCTCACTTATTCTGGGGCTCTGCAAGCCTGTTTGTCCCTTTCCAGACCTCAGATAGCAAGGGAGCAGTGTTCTGGCTGCCATGCTATTCTGCATTATCAGTCCTTCTCTGTAGAACTTGGTGTCTCCTGTGCACCAGTTATGACCCCCAAACATTTCCATGGTGAACAACACAAACATATTCCTTACTTCTGTCCTGGTATTTTCTGCTCCTGCTGCTGCCAATCCAGGCACAGGCAGGATGTATTTGGGCAAATTTATCCCAGTGTTATGGTTTGGTATTTATTTTATTCTATATGTAGAAACTTTTTGCCATTTGCCAATAGGCCAAGAGGGGCAAAAGGGGAAGTTGCTTTGCTCTCCTCCTTCCCATTCCCACTCGGCTGTGGACACGCTCCTGCTGCTCCCTCCACCACTGCTGCTGCTTCCTCCGCTGCAGCCAGGGGAGGGTGGAGCTGGTGCCTGGTGCTGGCTGAGGCACAGGCAACAGCAGTGCCCAGGACTAAAGTCCACATGTGCGCGGGAGGATGTATTTTTTGGTGCAGGGAAAGCACGGGCTCTCTCTCATATGTGGCTCAAAGGGAAAGATACCCTGACTCTCTCTCTCTGAGTGTCTGCAGCAGCTTTGCCACTGTCTGCCTGGATTTCAGCCTGACCTCATTAGAGAATGACTTCATAAATTGAAATTTTGTCTTCCCTCTTTTACACCGAAAGAGCTGGTGGGATTGTTTTCCTTTGTCCCACTCCTGCATTGGCTTGCTGAAGGAGTCCAAAACTGCCACCACCATCTTCCTGTGGCGACAGGGACTTATTAAATTCTAACAGGGAACAGTGTTTTTCCTTCTGTTCTCTACAAGTTATTCAGTTTTGTCTGGAAATAGTGGTTTTGTGTCCTGTGCTTCTCTTGTTTAAATATATATTTAACTAAAGAGTGGCTATCTCCTTTTCTGCATCTCGTAGTCTTGTGTCCCCAAATTTATATCACACAGTTGTCTCTAAAGTGGGACACCCAGCTTTCTGCTAGGGCTGAGGGGAAGGTTATGCCCAGCTTAGCATGGTGCATAACTGGGACCCATTCTCCTCCTGGTGTGGGTAGGGGTCACCAGTATCTTAGCCCCACGCCACGGCTTGAGCCACATAGGCAAAGTGGCTTCAGCCTATCACTGTGTATCCCTTAAGAACTATGTCTGTTTATGTGCAAAGGCTAGGAAAAAACAACACAGTCCATCCAAAGACCCTTCTGAAGAGGGAACCCACATGCCTCCAACAAAACATGGAGTGTTTATTCAGAAAATGCAGAACTAAAGCACACACTTATAAGCCAGATCTGTAAGGTCAGAGCATGGACAGCCACAGGATAGTGTCATGTTGACTCTACGTACTGCAAATTCAGAGGTACCAGGCCTCCCCAGGGACTGCTGGACTTGGTTATTTCACATGGCTCAAAAGCAAGTGGCAGACCAAAGGGAGGTTGATGGGAGTGATTTAACACTACAACAGACCTCAGGGCTTGTGAAAGACCAGCCTGGTACAGAGAGCCTGACCCTGAAGCCTGGCACATCAAGGCCTGGCAAGGTCAGGTGAGATTCAAGAGGCAACTGGTGGGCAGCAAGATATCTGCCATGCTCTGATCCGTGCCAGAGGGTATGCACATGGATTTGCACTTTCGCATACAGTTTTGCCAGTTCAATTTATACATCTGTTCCCATTTTTTAATGCTTCAGTCAAGGCAGGGGGAGGAAGGGATTGTCTGTTTCCACAGGCACCACAGTTTGTCACACAGAGCAACTGGCAGTTCTGCTCCCAGAGGAGTGTGTTTCAATCAGTTGCCTCTGAGTGTGCCTCAAGTCAGGGACTGAAGGATAAGCCTGCAAGTTGCTTCTCTGTCAGACAAAACTGTAAGACACTCTGCTAGAGTAGAGGTGGCATAGGTTCCCCAGCTGCCCATGTTGATCCCCCAAATAACCTTGAGCTCAGGGCTGCATCCATTACTGCAGGAAAGGATATTTGTGTCTCTGGATATTGTCTTACAGTAGCATTGTCTGATAGGGGACACAGAGAAACAGCCTTGAGGTCATGAAGACCTTTTACTTATACATAGATTCAAAGCCTGGTGGTATTGTGCCTAAAGTGACAGCAGTCCCACCAGTGTCAGGAGACAGCCTCAGTGGCAGCGTCCAGTCCAAGGTCAAGCTGTCCCTTAGACAAAACTTTCTCAGGACTTTTGAAAGCTATGTGGGGAACTGGCATGGTGAGATGTACCCAAGGTTGAGGGTGTTTCCCTATTAAGCAGCTCCAGTAACACTTGAGCAGTCTGTGACACTGGAGACGCTCAAGTTGCTGAATACTCAGTTGAGCTCTTCCAGGTCTTCACTTAGGAAACTGGATTCATCAGTGAAGGTGGCCCAGGGTTAGATGGACTGAAATGTGGAAAGAAAGGGGATGGAAGCAGCACCTGGCACACTGCAAATTGTCCAGATGTCACAGTTCATGCAATTGAGACTGGCCAGAAAGTTTAACTTACTTACACAAACTAATTTATAGCAAAGGGGATGCAGCTTTGGCCACATCTGCTAGGGAGTTCTGCTGAAGGAGACTTTGCTGCATTGCTGGTGCTGGTGGGGCACACGGAGGCACAGGGAGGCAGCATGGGGCTCTAAAATGAGCCCAGTGGTGGTGTAGACGAGACTCTGCCTCTAAGTCCCTCTATTTCAGAAGACAGACAACTTGAAACTAGGTGGTGGGATCTGTAATTTCCACATGGTTAACCATTAACAAAACCCTCCCATGGCATAATAACATTAGTTCCTTGGGATTTAAAGTAAGTCAGACACAAGAGACAAGTTTCTTACAGAGATTTCATTCCTGAGAGATGCAAGCACAAGCTCTGTAAGATTTTAAAGCCCATCTATTCCATTAAGCACTTCTAAAGACTGAAAGCACAGCAACTTTCTTTTACAAATTCTCCCTTCAAGGTAGAAGATGGAGAATGGAGAAACATTCACAATACCAGCTTTGCAGTGACATATGCAATGTTTTGCTGAGTCAAGAATCAGTTATCAGACCTCACCAGGCTTTGGAGTAACTGTGTAGATAGCAGGTGTAAGAAGCTGAGTTAGCCATGGTCTGAATACTCACCCAGTTCCCATGGAGCACTGAGACACACAGGGATTTCCACCCTTTCTTCCACGTTTCATATCACCTGCAGGCATCCCAGAATACAGAATAATAGAATCAATTAGGTTGGAAAAGACCCTTAAGACCATGAAATCCAACCACTAACACAGCATTGCCATGTCCAGCACTCAGCCATGTCCCAAAGCATCATGTCTACACAACTTTTAAAAACCTCCAGGGATGGTGACTCCACCACTGCCCTGGGCAGCCTGTTCCAGTGTTTAACAACCCTTTCAGATAGTTGTAGAGACCCGTAAAATCTCCCTTCATACTCCTTTTCTTTAAGCTAAACACTCACAACTCCCTGACTCCCTCAGTCCTCCACAACTCATCACAGGACTTGTTTTCTTGACCCTTCATTGCTTTTCTTTGGACACATTCCAGCACCACAGTTTCTGCACCTGGGACAGGGCAACCCTGATTGTGTATATAGACTGGGGAATAAGAGGCTGGAGAGGACTGTCGTGGAAAGGAACCTGTAGGTCCTGGATGATGGCAAGTTGAATCTGACTTAGCAGTGCCCTAGCAGCCAGGAGGGCCAACCATGTCCTGAGAGATATCAGGCAAAGCATTTCCAGGTGGCTGAGGGAGGGGATTGTCGCGTTCTGCTCTGGTGTGACCTCACCTTGAATATTGCATGAAGTTTGGGGCACCACAATAAAAGAAAGATATCAAGCTCTTAGAGAGTGTCCAAAGGAGAGCAAAAAATGGTGAAGAACCTTGAGGGGAAGTTGTATGAGGAGCAGCTGAGGTCACTTGGTCTGTTCAGCCTGGAGAAAAGAAGAATGAGGAGACACCTCAGTGCAGTTACAACTTCTTCGTGAGGGGAAGAGAAGGAGCACTGATCTCTTCATGCTCATGGCCAGTGACTTGAGGGAACTACATGAAGCTGAGTCAGGGGAGGTTTAGGTTGGATATCACGAAAAAGTTTTTCACCAGAGTGTAGCTGGGCAATGGAACATGCTCCCCAGGGAAGTAGTCACAGCACCAAGTCTATCTGACTTCAAGAAGTGTTTGTACAATGGCACATGGTGTGATTCTTGAGGTGTTTTGTGCAGGGCCAGGAATTGAACTCATTGAAATGATCCTGATTGGTCCTTCCTACTCAGCAAACCCTATGATTTTATGATAAGGCCTTTGTTGTAATGAGGCACTCAAAAAAGGAACACAGTCTTCAAGGTCTGATATGTTTCTGTCTTCTGCAATCAGTGTCTCTTGGCACAGTAAAGCATCCTGAAGGATATAGTTTTCAGATGCCTGCATAATCAGGGTGACCCCAAGACTGTGTACCCTCAGCCAGTGCTGGAACATGGACACCCTCATCAGCTTGGGACACCTTGCCTTCCCTTATGACTGAGCTACAAGAAACTACTCTGTGAATGACTTGGAAACCTCACATCTCTTTATACCATCCATGCTCCCGGCTCACCCTCCCCTATCAGAGCGTTCCCATATCTGCTCTGCTGCCACCACCCTGCTGCTTCTTTTGGGGTTGTTAGACCTACCCCACCTCTCTGGAGGTACCATGTAATCTGTAGTGGACACAGGACAGGAGCCCCAGAGTCAAGTGGTAACTCTGGATAAGCAGAATGGCAGCAGAGATGACCATGGACTCCCAAGGTTACATCTTAAGAAACCCATACGCATGAAGTTTCAAGCTCTGGATCTTCCAGGAACTCACAGAGAGATCCTGCTAAGAGCAAAGGATGTACATTAAAAATAAGAAATACTGGCAAAGACTAGAGGCAGGCCAGATCTGCTCATCCCTGAGGAGTAGCTCTGTTTCAGGGCAAATCCTGGGACTGCTCAAGGACATGGGATCATCCCTGCTGTGAAAGGCAGGCATAAGTAGTTGAATGTCTCATGGAGAAAAGTACTGGTAGAAGCTGAATCTCAAATACCCTGGCGCTCAGTGCATTAGAAGCTGGCTAAAGAGGTATCTTTGGTCATTAGAGTTGTTATACACAGTATAATCCTAAGCTTTTCTGCACTATCCTGGTGTAAAAAACTATGAAGGCAGTTTTCAGGTGAGGCCAGGATTGCTACCTCATCTCATATGCACTGACCTAGGAGCCCAGCTATTCGTACAGGGCAGGGAACAGGCTCTCAGCATTGAAGCTATTGTACCAAGGAGAGGCTTCTCCTTGGCAGCTATACTGGCCCTGAAGATGGTCCTACAGAGCTGCACGAAACTGCATGCTGTGCAGGTCTGGGGCTGCGATGCGCAACAGGGAGCTAGGAACATCACTAAAGGAAATCATTCTGTGGAAGCAAGTAACCAGCTGGGTCTTCTTGCTGTTTTTACTGGGGCTGCCAATCACCACCCTCCTTCATGAGTGAACTGGTTTGCTCACAGCCTTGATTTGCCAGGTACTGGACCCATGAGTCATTGGGAAGTCCTCAACATGCATAGTCAGGTTGGTATGGATTAATTATTCTGCCTGGATTTCCTGGGAAAATGGTGCAGCCCTTGGACAGCTAATATGACCCTGGCAGTCTCCATCCTTAGGGGTTTCCAAAGAATATGACAACACAGCCATCCTCACCTCATGCAGCTGACAGTCCTGCTGTGAGGGGAGCTGGAGAATGTCCCTTTTCACCAGCACTGCTAGGGCCCAATGCAAACACCTTTCAGACAGCATATGTCCCATTTCAGATCTCACAAAGGACCCTCAAGGACTAAAACTTCCCTGCATCTCACTCTGGAAACCAGCAGCAAGGCAATCCTGCATCCAGCCCTGCCATGCAACATCTGTCCACTACAAAGTTGAGCCTTTGAATCACAATTTAGCAGCAGTGAGTCTAAATTTCATACCTGAAGTGGAATTATTTACAGTATAAAAGCGCTAACATGTTTTGCCATCCACACAGTAGATCCTGGACAGAGAACACACACCGTCACACTCCGATAAGGAGAATATTATTACACTCCCAGTGGCTTGGCCAGATAAGAGGTTTGGGGCAGGCAGTCTGCATTTTTCCCAGCTCTCATGCTTCACCAATATCTTCAGATGCCTTCTCCAAGCAACTAAGCTGCTTTCTGTTTAAAACTGCAAAGAGAGCAATGGAGAGTTTAGGTAAAGATCATGCTTCTTCGGATTCTTCCCTGCCACCCTCTGTAGCCTGTGAGGAGTATGTTGTGCCAGGTAATGATGAGACCATTCCTAACTTGAGTTTTTGGAGAGAGGACAGAATGTAGTTTCTAAAATAGGAGCTAATAATGACTTATTTATGCTTGGAGGGTGGAGGATGCACATTTAACTGTGAGTATATGTGTCTTTTTACATATTGTATTAGAGATCATAAAGGCAGAAGCACATGTAAAGGCTTTTTAACTCTAAGTTCCTCAGGCAGCATCAATAGACTGTCTACAGACTGGCAATACTATTTCATTGTTCTTATATCTTGATTTTTTTAATCCCCTTTCATTTAGTCTTTGTATCTTTGTGTCCTCTTGTAAATAATTTTTCATCAGGATGCATACTATGATGCTTCCTGCCTAGTACTGGCAGCTGACAGACAGCTTAGGAGCTGTTGTGGGACTGCTTTCTTAGACCAGTTTGAAACGAATGAAAGGTGTTTGCTTAGAATGGACTCGGAAGGAAACTGATGACAAGCAGCTAAAAAACGCTTTTACAGTTCACAAAACATTTTGAAAGGTAAAGAAAGTTACCCTGGCTGCAAATGGGATGTGCAGTGGGTTATGTACTTCAGTAGCTGAACTGAAGCCCTGTGCAGGATCATGCTGCTGCAACTTTTAACCTCATTTTCCTAGGCAGCTTCCTGCCTTTTGTTATGTGAATGACAGAGTCATCTCCTACTGTCTGAGAATTACTGCCTCTGATACTGCTTCTTGTTGGGGAACAACCTTCCATTTGTCTTTGAGTGACTCTCAACTTCCCTGGACAGGGCTCTGAACACTCTGATGTAATTTTGAAGTTGACTCTGCTTTGATGAGAACATTGCAACAGAGGTGAACATAAATCCTTTCCAAGTTAAATTTCTGCAAGATTATTATTAATTATCAGAAGTGTCATGTGTAAAGATCTACTTTGGGTAGAGGCTGGCTCCTGCTGTCACTTTTGCCTTTTTCTCTCCTGGACTACAGTTTTACTTGCATTTAACAGACACTTGGGATAAAAGAGCTGTAGTTCCAGATCAGCCCTGGAAATCCTTCTCACTCTGCCAATTCTCCCATCTGATCAAAGGCATTACAAAATTATCATTTTCAGTGATTTGATCCAAGACTAAGTGTGAGCTGAGGCTTTCTGTGAAAGGAGCTGGATCTGATTACATCTAGTAGGAGCAGGTCACAGTTTTGCTTTTTCATTATGTGGATTTTGTTGAAACTATGAAAATCCGTTCTTTTGTGATCTCTTCGGTATACAGGTGGTAAGAATCTCCTCTCCCTCCAGGCATCAGGGAAGGGGTGTTGCCCTTGTCTCATAGGATTGGTCTCATGCTACTTGATTTGGGACAGCTTTTTATTATCACAGCTTGGAGTCCAAGATGAAAACTCAAGCTGATTGGATCAGAAACCATAGGACCTATTGCCACATCATTAGGAATGTTGTCTATTAGGACAAAGAGAAGTGAAGTTCAGACTATTCGCCAGGCTGGTCTTTGCTTCAGGAAGCCATTTGGAGCTCTTTGCAGTCAGTCAGTGAAATGGGCATTGCTTAGGAATGCATGTCACAAGGTGACTGGGATCCGGGAGCTGCTCTTCTCTGCTGGTGGCTCTAGGTAACCTTCCCATCTTGCCCAAATGGTAAAGCCAGAATTGGAGCTTTTGTACATCAGTTAGTCTTTCTTCAGCCTTGCCATGGTCTTCCTCATACCTGCAGACCAGCTTGGGGTTGTTTCTTTGGTCTTCGGGATCAGTCTTCTCAACCCCAGCAGCCTATCTTGGTCTCTGATTAGGTTGCCATGCCCTACAGGGTCTCAGCCTAATTAATACACATGAACAGCTCTGTAGGGAAAGACTATGCTCTCTGGCTCACACTCTTGCTCTCACAGAGCTGCTCCTGTGTTGTAGGACTGAGTGTTCTGCTGTCCAAGGCTTTCTCCTTAGTTAGTTAGATATCTAAGTGTCTTGTCTTCAGCAGTGGCCAGTTGCAGCTGTCTGGGGAAGAGGGTAACAATGGAGCAAACATGAGGAATTCTCTTGCACTCTGCAGTAACATCTGACCAAATTATTTCATGCTCTCTTGTGGCACAGGAAGCCTGCCCCATGCTTCCATCAGACCCCAAGTCCCTACAGTAGGAGAGGAGGTTGGGCGACAGTCACCCCAAGACTGCAGCAGCAGAAAGAAAATTGAAACTACAAATTTAGTAATATTGAGGCAAGGAGCCTGGGAGCCTTGGGTGCTGTGTCATCAGATCATACCCACTGAGGGTGCACTGAGGGTGCACTGGAAGTACAGCATCCAGTTTTGTATCAGGACCAAAAAAAAGCATGGCCTCTTGTACCAGTGCTCTCACAACAGGCAACAAGGGATCAAATTGTGCCCTTGGCCAGAATGTTATGTTAGCACTCAATTAATCCTTGTAGATGACATCATAACCCACCGCTTGAGAGACCGGGAGCTGCTCAGAAAAAGAAAAGCAGAAGCCCTGGAGAAAGACTCAGCTCTATGGGTTCTGAGGTAAACCTTGCTTTTGCTATGGAAGTGTTTGTGTGGTGCATTTAAAGTGAACCTGGACATAGCAGCCCAGCCTCTCCATCCTCACCCAAGGACAGAGCCACCAGTCTTCAGTGGGGAAAGGTGACCTGCAGCCAGTAGTTGGAGGACAGAGATGAATGAGGGGGTGGGTTATATAGGTGGCTGGTTGGCTGGCAAGCAAACCTCAACCATAGTGTGGGGCTGGGGAAAAATTTGGTGCCCAAGTTCCTGCCCATCAGTAGAGCCACAGAAGGATATCACGCAGGGCTCAAGAGGAGGGCTGCAGAAGTGCAGAAGTGCTTCTGGTGGGATGAACTTGGTCAAAATCACAACAGAGGACCCAGCAAAGTAGCCTTGGAGCAGGAAGGCAAGTCCTTTGTTCTATTCCCAAGTCTTCACCCCTGTGAAATCTTCTCGCAGAGTGCATAAGAACCAACAGCAAAGGAGAGGCAGAAGAGCCAAAAGAGGACGGGGCCACCAGCTGGTAGTGAAGGCCATTCTGGACCCAAAACCAGCCATAGAACCCCAGCCTGACCCACAGAAGGAGGCTGAGCCAGTGCACTCTGAGCTGGCAATGCCTGAACCAGTGTATCAAGAACAGCCACCCATGCTGACCATCCAGAACCCTGTCAGTGGGATGCAACCAGTAGCAGTAGAAGGGGAGCCAGCAGTCAGGAGCTTGGATACAGTGGGTGAGTTGCTGAGAGCTGCTGGCCCCATGGTGGCCTGGGGGGCAGTGCAGTGCTGCCTCTGGAGGACTGTCAGCCAAGATTCCCCATCCTATCAACAATCATCCTATGGCATCTCTAGGGCATGGATTCCTGCCCCACCAAACATTATCTGTGTACCTGTGAAAGTTGCGGGGGGCAGGGTTGATGCTGGGGCTGTGGGGACAGATAGTGCTCACCAAGTCACGGTGAGAGATAAACAGTCCACCATTGTCAACAGAGAAATTGGGATGGGATCTGTGGTTCCTGGCCCTATATAGCTCCTTGTCCTAAGAACATTTCTGTGTCTCTGCCAAGACCTACAATAGAGCAGAGATACTGTTGAGAGAAGGTGCTGTTTCTTGAGTTGAATTCAGAGCTGGTTAGGGAGCACCAAGGTCCTGGCACACTCCACCTACAGTCCACTCAGTTTCAGGACTGACACTGAGGTGGTGGGGAGGGAAAGGTGGATACAAGGCAAGGGGCAGGTGTCTGCAAGCAACTAGAACTTTGAAATCTGCCACAACTGAGGCACAGAGGATACTAAGCTGGTCTTACTGGCAGGCTGGTGTCTGGGCTCAGGAAATCCATTTACAGCTAATGGACCAGGAGTTGCTTCCAGATCTGGCTCTGAAAGCTTAGAGCACATTTACTTTAGCAGTCAGTGGGCGCAGCATGCAGGTTGCTTCAAACCCCAGGAAAACCTAGTATCTGCTTCAGAGGAGGTAAGCATCCTCTGACCCCCCATTACTGCATTTCTAGCAATGTCTGTGGCAGTGGGGAAGAAAAGGCCTCTTGCTGCAAGGCATAAGGTACCCTTAATGCTATGGAAAACAGCCATTCTGCATCCTAAGGTCTGAGGCTGTCTGGGGCACATCACACCAGGCCAGCTTCCAGCCCTGAGATCTTGAAATGGGCAACCATCCGGAGCTGCATTTATTTGCCTTCTGCCTTTAAACCCACAACGGCTTTACCCTCTCCAAGTTCCCTCCACAAATGGGACTCCCCTTGCAAAACAGAAGTCCATCTAGAGCTATCAAGCATCACAAGCAGTTACAGGAGACTGGCCATGGGGGCTTTAGATGGGACAGAGGGATAATAATGCAGGAGAGCCCCAGATTACAAAACTATCCATGTCTTACATGCCTTCTAGGTAAAGAGGAGGTGGTGAATCCAGCAGAAGCAGAAATACTGGAAGACTTGAATATTCCTCTGGAAAATGACCAGCAGAATAATGAATTCAACACACATGTTCTATATTAATTTTCTGATTGTTTGGGTTTTTTTCTTGTTGTGATTCCTGCCTCACAAACTCTGATAAAGTACTATACACTGATTTTGAGCAGCTTCTTTCTGGTTAGTCATAAAGACCACACTGTCCTTGTCACTCTGCTTTATATGGTTCTTTCAGTTTACAATGTGGTCACTTGTATAGAGGTAGTCCTTTGGGGGTTGCCTGCTGCCTGTGGTTTGTGAGCTCCCTGCTTTCTCTGCAGAGAGGCTCACGGAAGGCTTCACAGTGCCCTTCCACACCACAGTTTAAGTGTACAGTCAAGCATTTCTGAAAGGCATTTCTGATTGGCATAAATGTGAGTGGCACTGTGAACCTGAAACCCACTGTGATTTTTAGCTGGCTGGAGCTGCCCAGCTTGGGCTTTTTCCTGAACCCCCTAAGCTCTACAGCCCTTTGTGCTGTTATTTTCAGTTTGAAGGTCTTTCTCATATTCAGTTTTCCTCTGCAATAAACAGCTTACTTTCCTAATGCCTGGAATGCTTTTTGTTTTCAATTTCTAGGCAGCTTTACTCTGACCTTGCTGAGCCACCACATTATACAAACAAAAGACGGTGAAAAACAGCTGAGTGCAACAGGCTAAAACTTGGCTGAATCTTTTTTTTCAGGGAAATGCCATTTGAAGCAAAGAAAGGAGCCACTGTGTTCCTGGCTCCCTAGTCATGCACATAGGATTTCTCATGATGCCAGGAAGGAATCAGTCACCCTTTCTCTCTCTCCTCACATTTTGAGTCTTGTGGTCTTTGCTCTTGTGCATGGCAGGGGAAGTATCACTCTTACACTCCTATAATATCCTGACACAAAGGGCCCTTCTGCTCCTGAGGTGTTATGGAGATCATATTGCCATTTTCTGACTTACCAAGGGCCTGTCTCCCAGAGCACAGGGCTAGTTGGACAGGCCATGAGGGAGATCTTTAATTCCTCTGGAGATGTTGCTGCTGCTGCCTCAGAGCCCTCTAGGCTCTGCGTCACAGCATTTGTGATGTCTCACTGGTGACATCAGTAACAGTCTCTCCAGTGACAGGATGGATAGCCCTGTCTGGTCCCAGGGACATCACATGAGAGGCAAGTGCTTACCAGCTCTTAGCACAGACTCTCCATGCTAAAATCCTGGATGACCTCTGCAGATACACTGCCAGAAGTTCTAAAGCACCTGGTAGGTGTCAACTTAGAAAGCATCCAGCAGCACTACAACCAAGCAAATACAGCCCATTACCCATCAGCAGCTACTGGAGGGGATCAGTCTCCAGCAAGTATCCTGGCACTGTTTTGGTCTCCATAGACATATCAGCTAACATAAGGTTTTCCTCTGAGTGACTGGTAACAATGGGAACAGAGCAAGATCTTCTACCCTCTGCCATGAACCACCCAAACCTCATCCATAACATCTGTACCAAATAGCTAAGACACAACTGGAAGGCCTCATGGAAGCCCTGCAGCATAAAGGAAGCTTGTGTCTGGGATGGGGTATGCTGATCCTAGACCAAGGTACTAGGTGAAGGCTGCTGAGACTGCACTGGCCTGAAGAAGAGCCAAAGGCAGGAGATCATGTTATGGTTGAGCACTATCACAAAAGTTGTGTGTGAGTCCTTGTGCAAATGTGTTGTCCACATCATGTTGCAAGGAGGCTGCCTGTGCCTTCTTCCAGTCAGGCCAGGAGTCCTTTCTACCTGGTGCAGCCCCACACATGCCATGGTAGAGAGCAACAAGAACTGGTGGCTCTTCCCAGTATTCCAATCCCCTGTAGTGCTCACAGGGCAGGGAGATCAGCCATGCTGCCCATTCCACATCTGCAGACATTTAGACACTCTTGGTTTCCAGAGCTCTTTAGATTTTGGGGACAAGAAACTTTAGACTCATCTTGCAGCTCCCATCGGTCAAGAAGGGCACAAAACAACTATATTCCACCTTCTCCAGTGTGACGTGAAGCTGCAGGAGGTGGTGAAGGCCTGTCAGAGTGGGACCTCCACAAACACAGAGTAACACTCACTACTGAAGCACTCACTACTGAAACACGAACTGGCCTATGGTGGCCAGGAAGCCCTGGAGTCATCCTCGGTACTTCACACTCTTACAGCTGCTCTTACTCTAACTGGCTTCTTTGGCAGACAGTAAGAAAGGTGTGCCTGCAAACAAATCTTATCACAAACTAAACAAGGGAAAGATAAAGCCCGCATTTATCAGGGCTTTCACTCACCATGCACTGCTTCCTTCTCTGATGAAAGGACAGATAACAGCTCTGGCTTATGTGGATTTTGTTCAGGTGTGAAGCTGGGGGTACAAGTATATGCCTGAGGTAGATCCTGCTGCTTGAATGAAACTGGGGACAGGCTGGCAAGGGTGGATGTATCGAGAGGAGGGAGGCTGTTGTTTTGCAGATGCAGCAAATAACCTTCTCTCTCCCTTCCCTCTCACCTGAGTCCAAGAGAGATGTCTTTACCTGGGGGTAATAACAGAGTGTCCAATAAAGGAAATTTTCACCCTCTGGGATGACAGGAAAGGGAAGGCTGGGGGAGGTCAGAGACTTTCAATTGACTGTAGCCTTCTTGATGGTGAAGAGAAGGTCTGAGATATGGGGCCAGCACAGGGAGCCAGGTAAGTGCCTGACACAGTGATCCTCGCTGTAGGGTGACAGGGCTGCCTGAGGCTCTTTCAGGATGCTGTGCCCTGCTTCCTGAGGCATGCAGACCAAGACATGCTGTGATATGTAGTGGACAGGATCACTATGGTTGATTTGTCACTTGTGAGATTCAATTTGATGTTGGCTAATGTCAACTGGGCTGGACCCAATATGCTACTGTGAGCTCATCTCAGGGCCACAGGTCCTGTCCCCATATCCTGAAGAGTGTGAGAAGCCATCTTGAGTGATGACAGTCACATCTATGACAGGACAGCTAAGGAGAGGGAACCTGATATATCCAGGAGAACCACTCTCCTATGCCCACTGCCAATTAGCCTTCAATATCCTTGCAAGAAACATGCTTCTGGCTCTGTGGGAGAAGGGGTTATTTGGCTTGTGCACCCTTGCTTCCCACTTTTTAAACTGCTCTTGTGACACAAGGTCCCCCACATTTCCAGAAAGTCAGGGGTGATTTGTGACACGCTGTTTCTTATGGGTGATATTTTGAGCCAGGAAGATCTGGCCCTTAGCAGAAGTGAAGTCATAGCTAAGCCTCAGCTATGACTGAGAAAGAAGTGAGCAAGCAACTTAGGGCCAGAAGCCACCAAAGCTCAATGAAAAGCCATTTCAGCCCCCAAGAGCCTGATCTTGCAGAGATAAGAAAATTGCTGCTTAATTTACTAATACTGACTTTAAGCAGTAAATCCTGGAGACAGAAAATACCCACTCCCTTGTTATCTCTGATCCTTCCCATTCTGTGTTCACTATTCAAATAAATACCACTCTACTGCTAGAGCTGCCACAGACTGGAAATGTGTGTCCAGCTGGGCTCATGAGTAGTCCACCTCCTGCTCTGACCCTCCTGTTTCACCAGGAAATCATATAACTGTAGAAAAAGTTAAATGAGGAGAAATATCTGGAGATCTTGAATCCAACCGCTGCTCAAGGTATGGCTAGCTTCTCTCGTCCCCATCCTAGGGTTAACCCACTCTAGAGGAAAGAAGGCTTTTACTTATGTCTCACCAGACTTTTCCTCAGAACAGCTTTAGCTCCTTGCCTCTTACCCCATCACGGTGCACTTCAGAGAAGAGCTCATCTCAGTCTTGTCTATTAACCCTCTTTAGGACTGCAAGTTAGACTACATGCTCATCCACTCTCCAGAAGAACAAATCAGATTCCCTCAGCCTGTACTATGCACCAATTCCCTGCCTCGATGGCCTCACCTGAGCTCCAATATAAGAATGTCTTTCTTGTACTAGGTTACCCCAACTGGATCCAGTATTGCAGATGTGGGCTCATCCACATAAGGCAGAGGGAATGGCCACTTGCCTAAGGCGCCTGGATGAAATTCAGTCCATCCGGATGGACTCGAGATGTTGAGCCTGACTGTGCGTGTGTCTCCCTCGGACACCCTGAGGTTTTCACTGGCAGAACACAGAAAACGGAAAGGAACCAGGATGTATGATAAGCAGCTGATCTGAGCTTTGTAGCCTTAGTAATGATCCTTTTTTCAATCCTTTCCTCTACATCCATCTTCCACGGAATTTGCGAAATCACTAAAATGCAGCTTGAGTGCAGTATTAATGACGTGCCCCTGCACATGGCTGCTTGTTTGTCCAAACTTTGATCGCACGGCATTCGGCCAAAAAATGAGCCGCCCACTGGCAGAGATCCAGACCGGTCGCTTTGCTTTTCCGGTGCTCCTTCTCCCTCCCCGCCTCTCGACCGGTCCGGCAGTGCTCCCTAGCGGCAGCACCGAACTGTTTCGGTTGAAAATGACCTTAAGGATGATCTCTTTCCTTCCCCTTGGGTGCTCACAGACCCTCCCATCCTGGCCTTGAACAGTTCCAGCTTGAACATAGCTTCTCTGGGCAACCCGTGCTAATGCCTCACAATAAAAAATCTTATATCTACCTAACCCTAACCCTCCTCCACTTTAAAGCCATTGACCACTGTCCTAGCACATGCTCTTGTCATAAGTCCCTCTCCAGCTTTCCTGTAGGCCCAGGAAAGACGTACTATATCTTACATCCATTTAAGTGGAAAGACTTGAAACTATTTTCCCTGGTTGCTTCAAGCAGGCCTTTTTTTTTTTTTTTTTTGCCTTCTCTTTAGACGGGAAGGGTTGGATAAAACATCCATGAGGACCAAATACAGAAGAAATGATCCAAGAAGGAAAACTTCTTCAAATTTTTTAAACAAATGTTTCCTGCTTAAAGGTCCAAGCTCTGAGTCATTCTCTGCTTCCTCCATGAAAAAGACATCAAGATCAACAAAATTCCTCAGGCATGGCCTCTCACACCATGCCAGGGTAACACTTCTTGCTTAAGTATTTATTCTGTGTGGCTTAAACTGTCTAAAACTCCAGAGCAACACCATGGGTTTGAGCCTATCTCAGTGGTTACTCACTCACTGCTGCAGGACTGCGATACCATGTTACTCAAGTAAAGGCTATTTCAGAGAAAACAAGGAAACAAAAAAACACCAAACCAAACAACCAACTAAATGAAAAAAACCAAACCAAACACAAACAAAAAACAAACCCCAACCAAAAAAACACAAAACCAAACCCCAAAACCCCCAAAGAAATAAAACCACACCAAACCAAACAAAAAAACCCCATCAAAACCAAATAAATCAAAAATAAAAACAAAAATAAATCAAAAACAAAAACAAAATAACAAAATAAATCAACCAAAAAAACCCCCATAATATGGGAACCATTGAAAAACAACACACATACAGAAATAAACTCAAGTATACCCAAAGACTAAGAAGGAAGAAATCATTACTAGCAATATCATGTGCCTCCTGACGAAAAGAAGGAACCCTTCTCTGGGAACATTATGATCTACCTGTTAAAAACATCAGGATCCTGATAAGTTGTTTTAAGTCCCACCCCATGAACCCCAACCCCCCAGCCCCTGGAGCCATCAACCTGATGACACAGGAAGGATGAACATAACATCAAAAAGCGGTAGATATTAGGTAAAAAGAGGTAGATATTAGGAATTTTTGTGTGTGTATAGCTACCATGGCGGCATTTGTAGGTAGCTAAGGACTTGC
>VYZS01095696.1:569-10734 GCA_013400695.1 Neodrepanis coruscans | reverse complement strand
CCTCTTTTTATTCTGGATATTCATGCTTCTATTATTTACAAATTATTTCAGACTGTAATACCTAGATTCTTATATCCAGGAGCTGGCTCTTAGAATTCAGACTTTTCTTTCTTCTAATTTTTGATTGATTTTTTTCCTGTTGTTCCTGAATAGTCTGATTTGCAGTACTCTGACACATCCATAAATAACTATCAGTACAGACTACTCACCACCAGATGAATTTAGAAATTGATGAAGTCCTGAATGTTCACTGGAGTCTTTTCTCTTTCCTGAAGTGCTGTACCATGTGTAGTATCTCTTCCTCTTCCCTCTCCCTGAAATATTTGAGTAGGATCAAAGAAACTGGCAAAAACACATAAGGGAATATAAGTTTTTGCAATGGGTCATAGACCAGCTTCTTTGTGCCCTCCAGCAACAGGTATTTTTCACTTTGATTCAGAGAGCTGTTTGACATCTTCAGACATGAAACTGTCTTGGATTCTCATTCTTGTTCTTGGCGATTCTGCATTTTGCTTTTCAATACATATTTGAGAAGAAATGCTGCTAACAGACTCATTAGAAAGAAAGCTGTGTTTGTTACCTGCTGTAGCATCCCAATTGTTAGGTCTTACTGCTAACTGCATAGTATAGTAGAGGGAGATGTATGCTTGCTTGCTCCAGAAAACATCGGTACTTTTGCTGCTCATTTTCAGTATTTGTGAGGGATGTTGACAATACCTGAAAAGAATATAGGAAAATTTTCACAAAAAAATTTGCAGATGCAGTGGTGCAGGACTGTAAAAATTACGTGGATGATTCAGCAGTTTTCTGTTGTTGTTGCTGTTGCTGAAATTTTCCGGAGACTCAAAGCATAAAATTCACAGTTTGGTAGCCACTGATCTTCATACAGCACAAACAAATCATCCTTAGAATAAAAATCTTACAATCCAAACACAGTATAAAAAGTAATCACAGGCTGGGTAGGAAGAAAAAAGCACAATCATGTAACAGAAAATTAACCTGTTCCTAACACTCCACAATAATGACAGAGTACATTTCCCTTTGGATTGGTACGTAATATTATGCATATCTTTTATAATGTTTATAACAGACTGTAGATGTCAACTGGTCTGTGAAAAAAAATCTCTTATTTTCCACATCGTGCCTTGATTAATAAGACCTGTCCAAAAGCAGCCTAAAAATATAATTTGTCTGGAGCACTGTGTGCTATGACACATATATAACACAGATCACTAGGAGAGAACCTAAGGAAGCTGCAACAGTATGTATATCTCTGCAGAGCTTATGTGCAGCACCCAATGCCAGCCAATCTCTTAAGAGGAATTTGTGAAGACAGAAGGAATGGTGAAAAAAAGCCCACACTTGTTGGACAGCTCCTCTGCTTCTATTTGATCAGAAGCTTTGAACATTTTGAACTTCTGCTATCATTTGCCAGCTTTCAGGAACAGATAAAAAGCACAAGACAGAATACAAGGACAAAGAACAGAACTGAAGATTAGTTTCCACCAGTATAAGGAAGGAACTCCAGTACTTGGGAAATCCAATATGAAGCTTAGAAGACAGGAATTGGAAAGCAGGCGATTTGCCTTCTGAAACGCGTGGACTGGAAGACTGGTGCCACCCAGTGTCAGTAGGTTCTGTTCCCATGAACCAGCATGTCACAATGAGGGGTTCGACAGACATGGTCTGGGACCCCTGCGTTCCCGGTGTGAGATGCTCGGGGCGCACTGCTGCCAGCTAAGGCACACACGGGCTGAGGAACAGGCCGCTGAAAGGGACTATAAAAGGCCAGGGCAAAGACCCTGCTAAAATTGAGTGGTTAATCTTCCCTTGCTGTACTTCTCCTTACAAAAAATGCCAGACACCACATACAAAAATCTCTATTCAAATGCTGTTCAAGGCCAAACGTATGTGGAATTGCTTTAAGTACTTACATTTTTGCTCACCATGTTGAAACCGTAAGTCACTTATACGTTAAAAGCAACAGCAAAGTGCATGGCAGATCACTCTATAGGTGAAAAGCTGTACTTTGGTTAAGACACTTTGAAGTATCCTTTTATTTTAAGTACCCTTTTGATGGTTCTTTGGGATGAAGACAAGGTGCATACTCTGCCACATCAGACAACTATGGAATTCTGTAAAAAGAAACTGAAAAATTTTAGCATTGTAAAAAATTTGTCTAATAAATGGCTAGGGAGCCAGTGTAAGCACAATAGTGGTATAGCTAGAGATTTCTTCTACTACTAAAGGTGCTGATTTAAATAAGTGGGGAGAATAATAATACTTCTAATAAGATTAAAAAAACCCAAATCCCAATGCAACCTACAGCAGACATAATTCAACTAAATAAAAAAATAAAAAATGCTTCTTTTACATGACAAGAATCAGAGTCATTGCCTGCATCTTATATTTTGTAATTCCTATTTGTTTTATCCCCTCACCTGTTGTGTAGGTGGCATACTGACCTGTTTCATGTTCTCCTAAACAAGTTCTTCTTGAGCCATTCAAAAAGAGCTATAAAACCAGGTGGAACAGGGATACCGACATGGTCATGCAAGCAAGTGGTTTCTGAAAGTTCTGTAACAGCTCCAGTTAACAGAAAGGTAACTGTTGCTTTTTCGAGCTCCTGGACGTATGAAGGATTTGTTTCTCTCTCCCCAGCATCATGACTATGCAATTTTATCAATGACCGTTCATACCTTTCCAGAATTTATTACTTCAACTTCCATCGTTCAGAAACTTCACTTAACAGGAAACCTAGGCTGCAGAGGTGGAAAGACTGTATCTAAGAGAAAACCCCAAATGTGCCATGATACAGCACTGAGTTGGAATGGCCAGGTATACCCTTTGACCCTCAAACTGCCTTTTGACTCTCAAAGGTTAAAAAAAACCTTTTATGTCAACAGTTACTTTGGTCAAAATCATCATCCTGCATTAAACATAACACAGTAACTTTCTGGTATGTAAAAGCCTTCAAAATATATTCCTCTTGCCTGCCAGAATTTTTACCCTGAGAATGGTGTTGTGAAGTTTAATAGAAGTCTGTGTGCATTTACTCACCCTTCCAGTTGCATAAACACCCTACATGCACAATTAACTGATTTTCCTTCTTTACGCTTCTATGCCCTTTCAATGCTGGAATATAATAATATCTGGAAATGTTTAATATTTTTGAGAAATATTAACTCAGATAACAAAAGTATTGTATCTACTTTGTAATCCCAGTACACAAACCTGTTCTCTGCCCATGATTTTTTTATTAATTCAAAAAATTGTTCAAGATAGGAATATTCCATGGTTACCAACAGGCAGTATTTATTAAACTTATGGACTCTACACAAAATGATAATGGACAAATCAACAAAACCATGTTCTTATGCAACTGTAAATAGCACTTAAGCAGAAGTTTAACACATTGTGCATTAGTTGTCTTAACAAGATGACAACTTAGATGTTTATTTCATGAGAGTACGAAAGTGCAAACTTTCATTCAAGGCATATATACAAAATACGTGAAAAGGATTGCAATACATGCCACAGGTCTCATAAATCTCAAACCAGTCTCCTCCACACCAAACCAAGTTAAATGAGCAAGTATCAGCACTCTTAGCAACCAGCAGTGTTATCACATTCCAAGTCTCACTTCTATCAAGAAGTAGAGAAATGCAAGCTGAAGAAATGACCTTAGCTTGGAGCTTTACATGTAATGCAGCTATGTCACACGAACTGCACACTTTTGTTTGGCAAGATTGAAAGGCCAATGGCACTACAGAAGCACTGAGCCAGTGTATTACCAGTAATTCCTCATTTACTATATAAAGTAACTATATAATGTGCGCAACAGTGGACTGTCGAAGGAAAGTGTTTTTACATCAAAAGCTGATGTACAACCAAGATTCAAGTATTAAGTGTTAGACTACAGGTAATTCTGACCTTCTCTTCCTGGGGACTACATAAAGCAAATGAAGCATTATTTTATTTTTAAATTTTTTTCTTCCATCTGCCCTGGGAAGAGGGAAGAACCAAAATGTAGCCGCAATCCTACATCTGCAGCAGTTGGTGACAGACATGTGTGTACAACTGTCCAGATCAAGATGACCTCCAGATTGTCAATATGCAGCCTTAATGCTCTCAGTTCACTCCCATCTAAACACCTACTAGTTCTTGACTGCAAGATCCCTGTTGTCCCCTTTTTATTTGCCGCCTTTTCACCAGCTGTTCCGATCAGTTGCCAGGCAGACATGTTATCTTCTCTTATGCACAGGCAAGCAGCTTAGCTGCATAATGTTATCTTTGGATAACCACGTTTTGTGAAGGTCTGGAGACATATTTACGTTTCCATCAAAGCACCAGCAAAGCAGTGCTAAAGACTGTATAAGCTTGAAAACCACTTGTTTACAGAAAGAAAATTCTGATCATTTAAATTCCAAATAAAAAATGGCCTAATATTTTAATTACTCTCTAGGTTAAAGATTTTAAACTACTAGGAAATAATAATTTTTTAAAAATTATAAATGTTTTTTCTTCTGTTACAAAGTTAATCTCAAGACAGGAGTTAATAGAAGTTACCATAAGCTTTGGTGAAAAAACCTACTAGCTAAAGAGTTAGGAAGAAGAGTTCAAACTGTAACCAAATTAGTAGCAGACATGACAAAAACAAACAAAAAATGTAGTAAGGAGGAATCTAAGAGTTATTTCTCAAAAAAAGCATTCACAGCTTTTGGTGCACACAAAGAGCACATCCTGTGAACATGAGGTATCAGAATGTGGAGGCAGTTTTACCAACTTCGCAATTTAATTGAGGAAAGAAAAACAACTGAAGGGTGAAAAACAAGGCCCACATGTATCATGTTTCAGTCCTCCAGTGTCAGATATTTTGTGTTTTGGAAATGACCAAATACAGCAGAGACTGTGCCTTCAACAAGGAAAGGAAAGGAACTAAAATGAGGGTAGCCCTCTGGGAAGCATTTCTACAAGCAGTGTAGCCTGACACTGTAATAATACATGAAAAACATTTTTATTTCCCTGAATTTAAGGGAAAATAAACCACCAGAAAATGCACTTGTAAAAATATGAAAGCATCAGAAAACTATAAAGCAAGCAAGGACTGTGTGCCTACAAATATTTTATAATCACACACATAAATGGTTGGGGTTTTTTGTCCATTTGTTTGTTTGTCTTCCCGAAATCAAAGCAGAACACAATGTATTCTTTCAAATGTGTTTTGGATGGGGAAGTATAGTAAGATGGACAAAGAAAGTGATAAAGAAACGGTGAGATTTTATTTCCTTGGCAAGTGGAAGTACAGAGATGTTACTGCAGTGCCTAACTGTTCTTACCTTTTAGATCCCAACTCACCACAAATTACAGGATAACTACATCAGTGGTAGAATTTAACACACAACTTACATTTTTAAAGTTATTTATTTTTCTCAATAGTATCCCCAGTTCAGTTCACACAGCCTACAAACCTGAATAAAATGCATTTGCTTCTGAAAGTCATAATAGTTTTACGCTGTTCAAAGACAAAGAAGCAATCCTGAGATTTCAGATGTTAAAGCTTTCCCCACATCCACATGTTCCTTTGATGTTCGGGTTATTGAAGACAAACTCACTGGACAGCTTGTCTTCTACATAGTCCATTTCAGTTCCTAGAAGCGTCAACTGTGCCTTCTTCTCAATAAACACTCTAATGCCTTGAAGACAACATTAAAAAAAAGAAATTACAGGAAAATCATCACTCACTTTGAAATTCTCTTTTGATCTGTGTTAAAAAAAAAGGAAGCTAAATAATAAGACTGCCAGTAGAACTTGGTTTCCCTGGCATAATTTTGGACACTATCATCACTGTTTTCACAGTAACTATAGAAGTCTGGTAACAATCTAGAACTGTTACTTGCATGTGGACATGAATGTCTGCATTTTTGATGGGGGACACAAAAAAAAAAGATACCTAGGGAAATAAGCTGGAGAACTTGGGAATGAATCTCAGCTTCAGTACACAATTCCCATGCATTACAAACAGTATTCCCATGCATTACAGACAGTAACCCATTTCCTACCCCTCTTAAAGACTGTGAATCCAACAAGATGACTCAAAACTTTGCAAAAACAAATGTTCTTCTCACAAAATGACTGTTTTTTGTCCCTACCACCACAGAATTTTGTTCTGCTGCACCAGAAACTCACCATCTTGAACTACTTCTTCATCAGAGTCTCCTTTTGATTTCGTGTATTCTAATGTGTAAGAAAGTCCATTGCATCCCCTTGTACGAACACCTACTTTCACACCTACCTAAAAAAAAAACATGACAAAAACCACCACAACAGGCATGATTTATCTTTTAAAACCTACTCTGGAACATCAAATTAAAAAGTACGCAGAACGACAAAATGCTGACATTTATCACTCTCCACTGCCTTAACACAGAAGTGAATTACATTAATGGATTAAGAGTTAACATGTTTTTCCTTTTACAAATTTGACTGCCAAGGTAAAAGAAAACATCAGATGCTTGCTGCTGTGGATCAAGCCCTAAAGTCTGTCAAAGTTTTGAAATAATAAACTGATGGTGCTCTTGTAGGTACCAGGTCTCATAAAGATGGTCACATTTCAAACACAGCTATTTTTGTCACTTTAATTTGAAGTTTATTCACATATTAATTCAGGTGCTATGTTAAGATTACTGACAGTAGCATAATTATGAAGCTGAGAGACCAAGATAAGGGCAGTTACTAGATCTTCACAGAACTCTCGTAATGACACCATCGGAAAACTTACTTAAAAACAAAGTTCTGAAAAACATACTTTGATTTCTTCATTACTTTTAGTTAAAAAGCAGTACCTTCCCTTAAATCAAGTACGTGTATTTGCCTACTGGTTTAAATGACCTTAAAAGTCAACCTAGTCAATGTCTGTAACATTTACAACATCCAGCGAGTCTGACAAAAAGAGCAAGGAGTAAGGAAAAGTGTAAGGAAAGAACTGAGAAAAGGTTTTAATGAAGGAGGAAACTATTTATGCACAACAATCTTTCAGAATTATTTGTATCTCTTTCCACATACCAATGCTTCACAACTGAAGAGGCAAATTTTATTATTTACCTCTGTAATCAATGTTACGATAAAAATGTATCAAAATGTATCATCACTTGTCATCAAATGGGTTCTCAGACAAACTGCATCTGATACTTTCAGATGAAATACGTTTCCCTACGGGAACTGCTACCAATAATGATCTGAGAAATGTAAACACCATTTGTATCAAGGGAATGACCGACCATGTAAGTTGTAGGCCCAAGGCTTCCTTTGGATGATTTAAAACATTAGAACAAATAGAAAAGTTATTTGCAGATGTGCAGGAAGCAAATTAAATAGGTCTTGTATGAAAAAAAAAAAAGAGAAATATTCTTCTTGAAGAATATTCTTTACTAAAAATAGCTATAAAGGAAGACATTATGTGTCTTTCTCCAAAAAAGAAAAGATGACAAGCTCAAGTAATTATTTGGGGAAACACCGACTGCTTAGAAAAATACATGGTCTGGCAAGTTTCCTAAGAAACAGATGTTTTCTAATGCATATGAATATAACCTTATTATTGCATACTTCACAATGAGAATTTCTACAAGAACTAACAAAATGTCTTTAACAGCAACAGCTGAAGATCTCTTTCCCTACCAGAAGTTACCACCGTGCCATACTAAAAGGCTTCACTAAAATGTTAGCTTAAATTTTTTTTTAATTTTGTTAATCCCAACAGTAACTGTACAGGGAAACGTCATTACAGTTTATTATTTCTTGTATTTAACTTTATTCCTGTATTTCATTTTACAACAAAATGAGGCTTGTACATAAACAAGCTTATGTATTCTCCTCCAAAAAAAAAAAGCCAGTATCTCTAATGAACACCTCAGTGTTTATTTCAACCTTCCAAATTAGCCAGAAATGCTTTGCAATCATAAGCTGTGCTAATACCTTAACATAATGTATAGACAGACCCTGCCTATACTTACATGCTCAGGTTTATCTTTCAGAAGCTCTTTTATCTTCTGAACAGCAGACGGGGTCTGAAAGACAAAACCATACTTATCAATTTGAAATTTTTTGTTTGCTTACTTGCAGTGAGTTTTTGCATATATTAAGTGTGCAGTGTACTTAGTTTCACTATAAAAAATTCTATTCCAACTCCATGTACTCAAATTTTCCTAGTTTACATTTGTCTTCTACGTGAAAAGTTCCCCTTTGGCATCAGCCACCAGTCAGTATTGACTAACCTGTGTTGAAAACTGAAACTGTTCTGGAAACACTCTGCTATAAACAGATGTCTGCTGAATCTAATCCATACAGAACACAACGCCTCTCACACTCCCCTCCTCATCCACACCACCAGCAAACACATACCTCAAGAACTGCAGGCCTTAATAGTAGGGGTTTTGGTGTTCAGAATCATAGCTTGATTTGGACTGGAAGGGACCATAAATATCATCTGGTTCCAATCTGCCCACCATGGGCAGGAAACCTTCCACTAAACCAGGCTGCTCAATTCCCCGTTCAACGTGGCCTTGAACACCGACAGGGATGGGGCATCCACAGCTTCTCTGGAAAACCTGTTCCAGTGCCTCACCACCCTCACAGGGAAGAATATTTTCCATATATCTAACCTAAATTTCCCCTCTTTCAGTCTGAACCCAACACTCCTTGTCCTATCACTACAGCTCCTGACTTCCCTGTAAGGCTCCTTCAGATATTGGGAGGTTGCTATAAGGTCTCCACAAAACCTTTTCTTCTCCATGCTGAACAGTCCCAACTTTCTCAGCCTCTCTTTAATGAAGGGCCTCCTCTGGCCTTGTTCCAATAATTCCATGTAGTTTTTATATTGGGGACACCAGGGCTGGATGCAGCACTCCATGTGGGATCTCACCAAAGCAGAACAGAAGGGCATAATCACCTCCCTCAAGCTGGTGACCACACTCCTTTTCATGCAGCCCAGGACAGAAGTGGCTTTCTGGGCTGCAAGTGCACGTTGCTTGTCACTTCCATACTCTCATCCACCAGAACCTCAAAGTCCTTCTCCACACTATTGCACTCAACCCATTTCCACCCAACCTGTGTCTGCGCCTGTGATTGCCCTGACCCAGGTGCAAGACCCTGCAATTCACTTAGTTGCATTTCAAGAGGTTTGCATCAGTTCACCTCTCAAGCCTGTCAAGGTATGTGTTTTTTTCCTCCATAAAATCACTACCATAATTCAATAAAGTAGTTCTCCTCCTGCGAAAATTTTGTCATACACATATTACAGACAAACAGACAAAACCCAGTTAGGCACAGAAGTGTTTATGGCCCACTTTTCCCACTAATCTAGAGGGAAGTTTTCAGCAAATAAAGTTCACTGTTCATGCAGACCTAGTTGTTGCAGAAATTCAAGAATGCAACACAAATTTTAACATTTCCATTACACACCTACAAGTTTCTAAGACACTGAGAACAGCAAAAGCATCAGTAACGTGAAGTTCTCACCATGAGTTGGCGTAAACACACAAAGCAAACAACAAGCAAACTTGCAGTTACCACTCTTCATTTGTCACAGAACCACTACTATGCTTTCATCTGCAGTGGTCCCTCTTAGAATCAATTAGGTTGGAAAAGACCTTTGAGATCATCGAGTCCAACCTATGACCAAACACCAAGTTTTCAAGTTTGGCTTCCCCAAGTTTGTCCGTTACTACAGAATACGCTTCCTTTATTGTTAACGACAGGATATAAAGCCTCCTTGCAAAATACATACTCGTCAGCTTAGGTAGGTAATGCTTTTTTTGTTGTTGGCTCTTTTTTTTTTTTTCCAATTTTAAATAAACACAGGTCATGGGGTGTCTGTGCAACAAGACCCGCACACGAAGAGGCCGCACTGGCGCTGCCAGGGAACTCTGCGGCTCCGCAGGGGGATTAGGGAGGAGCAGGAGCTCCAGCCCCTAAATTTGGGAGGGGGAAGAAGAACCCCCTCACCCTGGCCGCGGCGCTCTCCGCCGAGCACCGCCCGCCGCAGCCGTCCCACTGAGGATACAGACCCCGGCCCGGCGCTGCCCGGCCGAACTGGCACAGCCCGGCGAGCGCGGCCCGTCCCCGCCCCCGCCCGCTGTCGCCAGGGGCGGCCGCGCTCCCCGGGCCG